>JANAVB010006394.1:3315598-3405176 GCA_029216955.1 Iris pallida
TCGCTGCCGTAACTTCCTGGCTCTCTGGTGAGAGGCGAGTATCCTAACCAACAGAACTACAATGGAATCTTGATATTACCTATATTTTCACTTTATAACCTATATATACAATCAATTTTTAATTGCTCCGAAGACTTATTTTTTACACTGTTAGGATTTTTCAGAATCCAGATGTAAAGTGGCACTTTGTGTCCATATTAAATAAGCACTGTCGTGCGCAATTCATGCAGATTTAGGATAATAAGTGGGACACGGAAGTGATTTGCCGTTTGTGGAGTCTACAAATTCCATGGGAGGTGTGAGAAATATCATTGAAACCTTACGAGGATTTTTATACCTTCTACTCTTATTTAATTGTTTATATGAAGAAGAAGATTTGAACTTGATCCGGATTCCTTACAACAAAGGAAGCACGTTCACTCTAAAAGTGTGGCCGTGTCCTGTCGGTCATGTATCGGACTCTCCTCAGACACTCCAAAATACACTAGGACACACCAAATAGGTGTCGTGTCCGTTTCGCTGTGTTGTGTCGTATCCGCATCCGTGCAACATAGACTACAACTAAAGACAATTTTTTATGGCCAATAACTCATGCACCTTCCTATTTGTATGAGGTGTACTGGCTACACAAGGGATTGCCTGCAGTGTTCTGAATCTGGATTTGGAGAGCATTGACACCAAAGAAAGAGAAAAGAAAAAGGAAAAGAAAAAAGAAAATGGTGTAGAAAAATCAAGATTCAGCTACCTACCAAGCAGATATTTTCATGGTCAGGAATAATATACACCACAAACACACCACCATACATGTCGTACCACAATTCTAGGCTTGAAGAGGGCATCATTCTGTTGAGATTGATGACATCATCAACCCCTAGTCCATTCGAAACTGGAACTGAAACCAATCTGTTACCATTCGAAAACCCAACTCCCAATCAATCGAAAACACCCATTGAACCCACATAAACACCTTGTTAAATTTCTAAGTGTGTTTGTGGGTCAATCACGTGTTGGATTTGCAGAACCTACTGATTAAATTAGGATGATCGAAAAACCCTAAGTTGGCTGACACAAAAAAACCCTAAGTTGACACAAAAATCGAATTGTAGAGAGAAGAAATGAAAGATATTATACCGCATGGTGAAGATCGAAGTTGCCGCATGGTGAAAACGTCGGGGACGTCGTGTAGGCCGTCGAAGAGAGGGTTTTCTCGAGGGAGAGGGGACGTTGCGTAGGACGTTGGGTAGGCCGCCGAGGAGAGGGTTTTCTCGATGGAGAGGGGACGTCGTGTAGGCCGCCGAGGAGAGGGGACGTCGCGTAGGACGTCGTATAGGCCGTCGAGGAGAGGGGACGTCGCGTTGGACGTCGTGAAGGTCGCCGAGGAGTGGGTTTTACTGTTTGGAGGGAGAGGGAAGAGGCCGGAGGGATGGAGGTTGATTTCTCATGGAGGAAGAGGGCGGAGGGAGGCTTTTCGAAGTGGAGGAAGAGGTCGGAGGGAGCGATTTCTCGAGGAAGAGGCCGGAGGGAGAGATTTCTCGAGGAAGAGGTCGGCTGGGGAGAGAGGGTTTTCGAAGTGGAGGGGGGGTTTTGTTATGTGCGAAGGGTTTTTTCAGATCTGCTCTATTTGGTGCGAAACCGTCAACAAATTAATATTTTTAAAAGAAATTACGATAATGGCAGCTGAAATAGCCGCGGGAATTTTCCCGCACAGACTTTAGTTGACGGTTATTATCAAAACGTCAATAAATAGATTTGTATTTCTTGACGGTTTCACTAAAACCGTCAACTATTATGGTATAAATTTGCTAAATTAACACAAAACGTGTGTTTCCTTGACGTATGTCTAAAACCGTCAAGGTTACCCATTTTAATGACGGTTTTCCACGACCGTCAATAAATAAACCGTCAAGAAAAGCAATTTTTCTTGTAGTGTCATGGCATATGGTGGTAGTGAAAGTCTCATCTAGGTATACTAGTCATGCTAACTGAATTGGTCATAGGGTATCAAAACACACAGGCAGTCTAGGGTGCTAAACAAAAGTTACAAAAAACAACAAACCATCAAACCTGTAAGGTAGTCTACCATCCTATATGAAAACTGGTACTGATCAAAAAATAATAATGATAACTACCATTTATCTGAAAAATACTATTCCAGGAAAAATCAAATCATTAGTTAAGGAATGAAAGTCAATTGCGTTGAAATTCAATTACAATATATATAAAATATTTAGTCTCGATACGATCTAAGTTGATCAAATTGGGAAAATCAAAATTTAGGCAATGTGGAGGACTGCTCAACAAAGTTTGAGAACGAGCATACAAGAATAGAGATTCAGGTCACAATCAAAATTAAGTACAACCCAAGATATAATTATGATAAGAAAAGACAATCGAAGTCGATTTGGTCGTGATTAAGGAAACTAGGATTCAATGATATTGAAAAACCCCTTTTTGGGAAAACAAGGAAAGATTTCATACGAAGGTCAGTTAATCATCTCTCTCTAACATTATCAGTTTATCATTTGCCAATCATATTTTTCTCACAAACCCCAATATAAAATCAACCTTCATATGACTACCCTCAAAATTTCTATAACCTTCGGTCATCTAAATTTTACCATGATCACCATAGACAAAATTCAATCTTCTAAAACATTTTCCATGAAGCATACCCCTCTTAATTAGAAGTCAACACTTATTCATTTAATCAAAATTTTGAATCCCTTCACCTCGTTCTAAATTAGATCCGAAACCTCTAAATCCAGTTTATGAAATTTTGAACTTGTTTAAGTTAAGCCTCGTATTTATTTAACCCTAATACCACCAAGTCATATAAAATTTATTCTCGTTTTATAAATCAACCTTCATATTTCCTTCACGTTTATCTTCAATATTATCCTTTTTAAATTTCACAATTTCTCATAATCATCAAAAATAATTTCTATAACGTAGAATCCTTGTGTTCTCTTTGTCTATAGTCACCCTCTCAAAATATCTGGTTCAACTTCGCATAATCATAGAATACAATTAAATTCTTCTTTCCATCTCTAAGTTTCTACATAGTCTTGTAATAGTTCCCAAGAATCAATAATCAAGATTTTCTAAGTTCTCAAAACTAGGTTGACCTCTGGTATTATTTTTTTTTGAAGCACATCCATGAATTACTCATAACCAAAATTTCTGCAATTGTTTCTAAATTAATAACATTTATCCCTCGATTTCATTTGTAAACCTTTACCACATCTCCATTTCGAATTTTTCACATTTGACATCCATCATTTTGATTCCTACAAATCATTCTATGATAACCATTCACGTTATTTCCATACTAGATGATTTACGTCACTTCCTCAACATTTCTCAGATAAAAACAATATGCAGATTCAAGAGTTCAAGTACAGCTGACAGAATGAGATACGAGACGGAATTGATATAATCAGGATAGTTGTATAAGACAAGGAATGATGGTACTAAAATATTGGCAGGAAAAGAATTGGTAATAAAATCTGTTCTACTTATCCGTTTTAAAATAGGAAACCATTTTAAAATCCAGAGTTAAAATATTAAATTTCAGATAAAGTCTAGCAAAATTATCGATTCATTGTATTATGAAAAACTCATAGCAAGAAATTTCATAAGGTTTATAAAACCAACTAACTTATTCCTGAGTTAAATAGTAGGAAACTAGACAAAACAAATAAATAATAATTCTTTTCTTTTTTCTTTTTTTTTGAAAGACTGAAACAAAAGTAGAGGAAACATGTTCAAAAGCATTTAGGGCGCAATCTGATAATCATATGCGTCTATCCAAAATCATGGTACTCTAAATCCTCGTCATACTAGTAAGCAAGGCTACGATAATCACAGAGTCCTCGACTTAGGCACATACGTCTAGAATCGTGGTATTTAACATTTTTGCGGTGCCGCTAGCTTGGCTGCGAAAACCTTAAATTCCCACACCCGAGAAATATATCCAAGTCAACTATATGTCCTCACCATGCTGACTAATGTGACTGTAGAAGACTAGATTCCAAATCTTAGATGACCTAGCCCATATAATTTTATCTTGACAAAAATTAATTTAAATCAACAATGAATACTCAAAAATCAAATTTGTCAACGAACATCGAGATTCAAAAATGAACCAAAATCCTTCAAAATACAAACTCGAATGCAACAGCTATCATCAAAATTCAAAATTCGACAATCATCCATCGAAATTAATAAATACAAACTCAAATTCAACAATAATCCATTAAAATCAAATTCAACAACAAAAAATAAAGATAAAACAATTCATGGGAAAAGAGTTTTCAAATCGAAGTTAAATAAGACTCTCCAGGGTCGTCCCGGGAATCTCTCAAGGGTTCCTAACTGTGATTGAGTATCTTCAAAAATATATCCTATTCCTAGTGCAGGCTGTAGTGGTACTCAAGTTCGAATACCACTACACTTTTAGTCTCGACCTGCATGGGCCACCACTAAAAACGTGTCACGACCCGCACCCTAGAGTTAGGGCACGAGAGCGTAACAACGCCCAGCCTACGCCGCAGTGTCGGCGGTAGAACGCTGTCCTAGGTCATAACATCTAACAATATAAAGCTAAGCAGTTTATACTCCCCGAATGGGGGTGACATAGCAGATACAGACTCAATCACATCTAGGGTAGAGCATGATAAGGATAGATAAAACATGAAATCCAAAATAAATACAGGAGATAGAAGTCTAAGTGTCTAAGATACATGAACCCAGAAGTACATCTCAAAACTCAAATAAAGATACAGTAATCCCCAAAGTAAATACAACTCCAGACAAAAATGAAATAACTACCTAAACAAACCCTACTGTGTCTCCTCTAGGCTAGCAGGCACCTCCAGGCTATCTGTAAAATTTATCAACAGGTCCAGTCAGGACTGGAGCGAGCACAGTACATCTCAACAATTCATAGCAGGTTAGAAAATATGAACATGCAGTAAAGTAAGATACAAGTACTGAAAGAAATGCTGTATGTAAACAGAGAGAGAGAGCTGTAATAGAAATATCTACTATACATAGAGAACTAGCAGTGACTAGTGAGTCAGACTACAACATGAACATGTAAATGGCCTGGGATGATTCAATGAAGATACTACGGAATGATTCAATGAAGATACTACTGGTGTATTATTCATATGTCCACTTCTACTCTCCCGTACCCCCAATCAATACACAAGGATCCAGCCAGGTTATGTTATATGATTCCATGCAAGGCCCGCGAAGGGTGATACATGGATGTCCCATAAATGGGGAGTCTGGGGGTTACCCAACTGTGTAAGATTCAAGAGACTCTGTGATCATGAGGGTACATGTCACAAGTAATCAAGTGAACCAAGAAGCATAGTGATACGCCATGTAAGTGAAACGCACTGAACACGTAGTACCCGATGCTCCATAAGGATAACATCTCAAGAAAGGATCCATATAGTACCAATCCGTGTGACCGTCGTGACAGTACAAGTAAAGTAATCTACTGCAGAAAATAATTCTAAGCAGGATATGAAATGATCAGAGAATGTACTCGCCTCGATAACCTGAACAGCTGATAAGTATAGGAGGTCCCACTGAAGCCACAGAGTCCTATTTAAAGCAACACAGGTTACAAGGTGTTTAAGTTGAAATAAATGAATCCCTACAGGCAATCTATATTATTCTAGGTTCTTCTAAGTCAAATTAACTCTAGGTCGACTCCGGTCAATAATCTAGTCAAACTAGGTCAAGTGTTGACTTACAGTTGACTTTGGGTCAACTGGTCAACTCTGGTCAAACAGGGTAAATCTAATCTAATTATTAAAGTGTACTTCGTTATTTGTACGTCGAAACTTACGGCACGCAAATCGAGATAAGAAGATTATCGGTAAGGTTGATAATCTTATTATAGTGATCCACGTATCCAACTTGTCAATTTCAGCGATATGAAATCACTGGAATTGACTGATCTCAGTTCCGTTGTACTAATCCCGAAATACGAACATTATGTGAATTATTTATTAATTAATTATAAAAAGGTTAAACTCAGAGAAATTATCAACAAACATTGTCGGACGATGAAATGAACATCGCCAACGTGTCCAGAATGCTCAAATTAGCTAGGATAGCCTACCCAACGGTCTAATTTGGACACAAGGGCAAAAAGGTAATTTCGGGTCAAAACGGTGTCCGTGTCGGAGCCATTTTGTACCGAAAAACGTGCAAGAAAACAAGTCTATAAAATATAACAAATTATATGTCTACGAAACTAGAATGTCAATACGAACCCAACGGTATCTCCAGAATTGGATTCCGTTGACCCGATCTCAATTTGGCCCGTTGACCAGAACTTGGAATTCCGGTTTGCACTGAAATGCGTGCCGGAGCCAAAGTTCTCAAAACTCAGCAAACTACCTGTCAATGAGTCCAGAATGATGATACGAACTCAACGGTATATCCGGAATTGGATTCCGATGAGCCGACGTCAAAAAGTCCCGTTGACCCAAAAAGTGGGACCCGCTTTGCACCGAAATGCGTGTCCGGGCCCACATTCTCCAAATCTAACAAATTTTATATGAAAACATGCCAGAACGACGCCACAAGTCTAATGGTGGTGTCAGAAATAAAATCTGGAGTCCCGTGTTCAAAAATGGAATTTTACAAGTTGGAAATTACAAATTCGGACGGCCAACTTTGGCGTCGAATTCAACCAATCAAACAAGCTCACAATGAAACAAAACTGGAGGGGAAGTAAGAGGGTTATACCAGCTTTGCTCCGGAACTGGTAGCACGCCAAACGGAGCTGCGGTGGAGGAGATACAAGCTGACGAAGTTGGCCCCGCAAAACTGTCCAAATTTAATACAATTTAAACGGTCAACTTGGTGGCCGGTTTTCATGTATCAAACGATAAAATTAACGGACAAAAATTGACATGAGCGAAGGTGGATATACCGAGATTATGACGGAGCGAAGAAATCGACGATCCAACGGTCGGATCTCCGGAAAAATGTGCGTGAAGTTGCTGCGACGGGGCGCCAAAACGAACTTCATTTCGCGCGCGTCACGACGGAACGTCGTGCAAAACGCACGAATCGCCTATACGTCGCGCCGGGGAGCGAGGTGGCTGACCCAGGGGGGTCGCCGGTGATCGCCCACCACGGGGGGGGGCAGGCCACGGCGGCCTCGACGCCGGCGGCGGCGCGACAGCGCTGCCAGCGCGCGGCCTGGCTTGCGCCGCTGCTGCTGCTGTGCATCACTGTTCGCGCGGCGCTGCGTTGCGGGGTCGGCCGGCGACGTGCGGGGGCTGCGCAGCTTAGCCTCGCTGGCGAGGGCACGGTGGACGTGGGCTCGGCGGCGCACGGGATGGCGACGTGGAGCTAGTTGCCGAGGTGGCGGCCATGGTGGTGGCGGAAATGAAGGATAGTGTAGGTGGTGGTTGTGGAGGAGATGGAGGAGGAGAAGAGTCGGAGAGGGTCGGCTGTGGGTGGTCGACGGTGGTCGGGACAGGGGTGGTCCGGCCAGGAGTGGAAGGTGGTCGGGAATAATGGTGATGGTGGTGGTGATGGCTTGGTTGCATGGAGGAGGTGATGGTGGTATTGATGGTGGTGACATTGTGAAATGGAGAAGGAGAGGAGGAAAGTAGGAGGAGGCTCGGCCTGTGGTGGGTGGCCGGCCGAGCTGGTGGTGGTCGGCCACGGCTGGGCTCGGCCATGGCTGAGTTCAGGAAAGGGGTGGAGTGGTGATGTTGCTATTGTTGTGTTTGAATGGTGTGGAAAAAAAAAGAAGAGAGAGAGAGAGTGATAACATTAAATGAGGGAGAGAGAGAAATGAGGATAAGAGAGAGAGAAAAAGGTGGCTCCCTAAATGTTAGGGCCGGCCACTTGGCCAAGGGTGTGGGGAAAAGTTGCCATGGGGAAATTAATGGTTGTGATTGAATTAAGGTGAAATCAAGGGCAATGATGGAATATAGGAAAATAGGTAATTCCAATAGGATTAAAGCAAGGAAAAATTCTAATAATAATTAAAAATAGGTAGCATGGATATTTAGTATTTTTCAAGGGCAATGAGGCTGAGGATGATGGTGATGATTTAATTAAGGAAAATCAATGGCTAAGATTAAATGGGAAAAAATAGGTCATTCCCATAGGAGTTTTAATAAAAAGAATTTTCCAATAAATATAGAAAAATAGGGAGAAGAGTACTTGATATTTTTGGACAAAAAAAATATGAGGGTGCTATGATGGAGGGTAGCACGAAGCTGGACTGGACTCGGTGGAGCCGGATTGGATCAAAACTGGACATTGTGCGAAAATCAAATTAAAATTAGACGTTGATGATCATGAGCGAATAAGTAGCACATGGGAATTCCAATAAATGGGACACAAGTGGCGGACGGATAGTAGGCTCAATGTGGGCCATGTCCATAGTTGGGGCGGACAGGTTTTGGTCGACAGGGGACCCACAAATCAAGTTGGAAAATGAATGTGACGCCGTGGAGTGAAATAAAATCGGGTCACGTGTCGAAAAAGTTGTGCGAATCAAATGGAGCTCAAAATAACATATCTGAGTGGGACACAAAGGTCATGGGTGACGAGCGTCTCGAGTAGATCATCAATGAGGAGTTGGTTTCAAGAAACTGACTGGTCTTGCGCTCCCAATTTAAATGTCATGGTAACGCGCTGAAAATGATCAAGAAAAAGAGTGGAAAAATAAATAATAATCAAATGGTCTAAATTGACCCGAAGTTCAGCGAAGCAGAAAGAGCACAAGGGAACAAGTTTGGGTGGGACACCATATACCGTCATGAAGGTAATCATGTCCACTCCAAAACCCGTGAAGAAGATTTTCAGAATTGAACATCCCTGATACTCCAAATATCAATGGCACGGGAAAGTACACTTAAGGAAAAATAACAGAATTAATTATTTATCGAAACCAATAAATCAGAAAATAAAATAAAATGAAAAAAATCAACCCGAAATTCAGGGTGCTAACAGTTATTAATAGAATCAACTTGTATTGTTAATTATTTTAATGTTCCAATAACTTTATGTTTGAATTCTGCAGTGTTGGGTAGCGAATGGTTTGTACGTTGGTATGGAACCCCGTGCATGCAAAACTGCCACTATCAGTTTGAAGAGCCCTGGTTCCAGCATCGAGCTATGGATGATGCAAGCTTGCGTGTGAGGAGTAGACAAGTAGATATCATGGTACGTTTTAGACTCTCTCATTTGATAATTTATGATCTACACGGATGTCATTCATTGAGTATGAATATAATTGCAGATATCAAATCTGCAAGAGTTATCCCAAGATCCAAGTGTAGATCGACACGAGTTGATAGGAGCATCTGTACAATATCTCAGCCAACCCTACAGGGCCCCGATACTTCCGTTGGAGATCCCTAAGGAGCATCCTATTGGCCATGTCAAGCAGAGACGTGCACATCCCCGTAGGCCATATGGTCGACGGACTGACCGACATGCAGGAGAGGGGACGTCACATGCACGTACCCCACAGATGGACCAAGAGGCGAGCGAGGGGACTGATGCTGGTGACTTAGATTGGGACTATTACATGCAGATGGTCAATTCTTCGATATCACCAGCTATTCAGTTACATATGACTCCAACAGCGCTGATGTAGACACAAGATACTGAGGATGATGACTTTGAACCATTGCGAGGGAAAAGACCAGAGGATACAGAAGCAATAAGAAATAGACTCGGTCTTAGGCCAAGGCCTCGTAGGTATTATGACAGGATGGCTAGAGGAAGAGAATGAATTCGATATGTATCTTATACTTCTATTTTGTATTTTGGATGTATCACTTGAACTCGATATGTATTAGTACTTTAGCACAAGTTCATTATCAAATGATGGTTTATTTCTCTCTAAATTTAATGTATCGACACTATTCAGACATGTTCATTATCAAATTATGGTCAATTTCTCTCTAAATTTCAGCAACTAAAATTACAACTTTAAGTACATTAAAAAATAAAATAAAATTTACAATAAAATTTACTGCATCGGTTGTCTTGTACATTTTCTTCTGTTATGTCCCAGGCCGTGACAATTGCTGCAATGAAGATCTCTGGTCCCCAACTCTCTTGTCATGAAACGATTCTTTTTTAGGCCTTCTAGCTCTATGTCCAACATTTGGTACTCCAATTTCACCTCTTACCATTTTACTTTGAGGAGTGTATGGGGATGGAATTGGTTCCATACATGGTGTATATACACTTTTAAGTGTTTTAGTAGAAAATTGAGCATGATAATAGCTTTCAATATTTAAGTTACTAGACTGGCATGCAAAGTAAGCATGTACACATGGTAAAAGAGTGTGTTACCACCGACAACATGTACAAGTTTTATTTTCTAAATATACCACATAGCATTTACTTGTTTCATGATCAAATATTTTAAATAAAAAATCAGTAATACTCGATATTTGAAAATGTTGTCTCTCTCTTTTGATGCGTGCCATAGTTTTAAGCATCCTTGGACAAAAGTTACTTTCCATATTTTCAGCATTTTGTCGATGCTTTTCATGAATTGTTATAATCTTATCTCTAATATCATCAAGCAATGTTGTTATTGGTTTATCACACAAATTCTTAATCCAATTATTGAAACTTTCAGCAATATTCGATGTGTTAATATCGAGTCTAGGACAAGGTGCATATGTCATTATCCAATGTAAAAAATAACGATTTTCATCATTTGTACCAACAATCCAATTCAATACACTAATATCTGATTTAATTATTTCAAACCATTTTGTCACATCTACCACATTATAAGAATGAGCAAGTTTATCTAGCCATTCTTGAAATTTTGGCGTCCCACAACATTGACTTCTCATATTTTGTTTAAATGTTGAATGCAAAAAAGAAAGAGTAGAGTTTGGAAAAATATCACGCATTCCACAAATTAATCCTTTTTACTTATCTGATATAAATGAAATACGATCCCATCGATCAAAATAACGTTCAAAAGAATTTTTCAAACAATTTAAAAATCATGTCCAAGAATCAGTATTCTCATTTTCAGCAATACAATAAACAATATGATATAATTGGTAGTTAGGATCATGAGCACAAGCAACAAATAAATTACCTTGATATCTGGACGTAAGAAAAGTTGCATCAATACTAATTATATGTAAACAACCACTTAAAAAACCATCTATACATGCCTTAAAACAAATAAATATTCTTTGAAATACATTATTTTCTACTGTCTTTAAAAAACATTTGCTATCGGGATTTGTTTCCATAATAGTAAAACCATATTTTTCAAGACTACCACATGCATCAATATAACTACCATTAATTTCAGATAATGCAAGTTCTTTGGCTCTCCAACCTTTAGAATATGTAATATACACTCGATGATCTATAAGTATATCTTTTACAATATGTGAAGCACTATAAGAATTGTTATCTCAAAATTTACCAATTATTTTATCTCGAATCCATGCAGCAGTAGCTTGCGGATGACGTCCTCTTGTTAATTCACCTGTACATGGATGTCGAGATTCAAATGTCCAAATCACAAACCTTGCGCTGTTACCAAATGCTTTAGCATATACTCTCCAACAACAATCCGGAGAGTCACAAGTATATATAATTCTTTGAGAATTGTTGGATTTGGCTCTACAACTAAAATTATGAAGAATTGCTAAATCAATAATAAAATTTCTAAATGCATAAGAATAAACAAACTCTTTTCCAAAAAATAATTCGGGAGTGCTAGCTTCTAAATTATCATCATTATTGGGTAAATAATAATCTAAATCTTCGACTAAGTCATCACTATTTCCATCGTCTAGGTTATCTTCGACTAAATCTATTTGATTTGATGAGCTACCAAGATAATTTTTTTGGCTATTATAATAAGGTTGACTACTAGAAATAATATTTGTGTCAACATTTGGTAATGTTGGATTAATATAGATTTTTAAACACGATGCACCTAAATTATTTTGAACAACAAAATTTTATGCTTCTTCGCTGTCTATTATTAAAAAAGTATCTGTAAAAATCCACCTTATTATGAATTCATAAGTAATAGAAAAACGTTCCATAATAATATTTCTTAAACTATATAATGTAATATTCTGATACGTGGAAATAAGATTAGTTGTACCTCCTTCGTAAGATAATCCATTTACTGTACCTCCATGGTAGCAAATCAGTGTTAGTATTTGATCCATGGCAAAAATTTGAAAAGAAAATACTTTCTATTGTATCTAGGAACTCCTGGAAAGAAAATAGCTCCGCCTCTGGTTGGTAAGAGCTTTAGGAAAGAAACAGCTTCAATTGGAGCTCCTTTCCAGAGACCTTCTGTGTGTAATTAGGGAGAAGTAGAAAATTCCTCTGTCTATAGGATGGAAGAAGTGAAAAATATATTTGTGTGTATTGAAAAAACGAATAGAAGTATTTATATAAATGAATATGTATCCGTTGGAGAAGATGAACGTTAATATATCCGTTGGAAAGTGTCCGTTGCTACATAAACGCCCTTTAAATGGACGTTTGTGAGTATTTAATTGAATAGATAGACATTATATGGCATAAGTTGGAATAAATTTAAAAATGTCGTGGGCGTTTTGATACTAATAAGATTATTTTAGGTTAGCTAGTGAAAGTTTAACACAGATAGAAGAATCCATTAGATTAATGTCCCAAAACGTCTTTTTTATGGGCGTTCTAGTGCCCTACTTGCAAATTTGTAAACTTCATTGCTCTGTGAGCAATTTCTTCAAACTAGATTGCTCTGTGAGCAATTCTCTGTAAAAAATTTAATAGTAGAAGTTACCATTGGATATGGCCTTATCAGATTGAAATTCAACTTTAGAAAATCGCCATTAGATATGCAGAAAATTTACTGTATAATAAAAATATTAATAATAATTACTAAAAACGATAAAAGTTCAAGAAATTAAGCATAGAGATAAGATCAGACAGTGCGTCTGTCGGAATTTGGAGTCACGCCCAAATTCCGACAGACCGTCTGTCGGAATTTGGGCGCGACTCCAAATTCCGGCAGACACACTGTCGGAAATCGAAACCCCCCCCCCCCCCGGTTCACTTGTTCGGTTGACTGACGTTTGTTTTAAAAAAAAACCGGCTTGGTTGGTTGGTTGGTAGGTGTAGAGTAAAGTTTTGGGTTGTTGGGGGAGAGTAAAGTGTTATTGTTGGTTGCTGTGAAGCCGAGAAGGAGAAGGAAAAGAAGAAGAAGAAGAAGTAAGAAGAAGAAGAGGAGGAGGAGGAAGAGAACAAGAAGAAGAAGAAATTGAGTGGTAATTTTTTTTCTTTCAGATCTTGTATCCTATTGTTCACCACTTTTATTTTAGATCTTGTATCCTATTATTCACCCTTGTATCATAAACACTAATATTGATATTTTTCATATTTTTTTAGGACACTAATTTTGAACCATAGTAACCAACAAGTGGTATATAAAATGACACACTAATTTTGATCTTGTATCCTATTGTTCACCTAATGTTGATATTTTAGATCTCTTATAAAATGTGTAAGTACAGTTCAAAATTTTAGATCTTGTAACCTAATGTTGATATTTTGAACCCTACTAATTTTGAACCACTATCAAAATCCTACGAGTTTAATTTTGAACCACTAATGTTCATCCTTGTATTGTAACACTAATTTTGAACCACTAATTGTGTGTCATTTTATATATACCACTAATAACAACACTAATGTTCATTGATATATTAATGTTCTATAGCTCTAATATTCATTGATATCTACAATTAGTGTTCATAGTTGTGTAATATCAACGAAATTTAGGGTTATATACTTTTAGTTGTGGTAGTCAATAAATTTTTTACAGATGGCTACCCAAAACGATGGTCATATACCAGGGGGGCCAACTACAGATTTGATTAAGCAGCAACGCGAGTCGCACATATGTAGTCTGATATTTACTGGAGAGGTATATATACTTTTAATAAATTTTGGTAGTCAATAAATTTTTTATTTTATGTGTTTAGTAATAATATAGTTTGTATGTTTTATATATAGCTATGTGATTATAAAAGGGAAGTGCGGCTTCGAGAACACAATACATGGCGCTATGAGGGCCAACTTGGTTTCTGAAAATTGACTAGTGACCAAGAAGCTTTATTGTACGTATTTGGTTTTCATTACCTTGACCAAATACGTTTTCTACGTCACGATAGAGACTTGATTCTGAGTCTAGTGGAGCGCTGGTGGCCCGGACGAAATACGTTCCAGCTACCTTTTGGAGAAATGTCTATTGTGCTTAAACATGAACAATAGTTTTCATTTAAACGAACAACATATGTTCTATTTGTTTGACGATCTAATATCTCAAACAAATGACCCACTATCCGTAACATTTCCAGCTGATGGATTTCTTTTGTGATACGAGCCATCGTTTTTAACATCTTTGGACAAAAATTTGTTTCAAGATTTTCAGCTTGTTGTCTGTTTTTGTCCTGAAGTGTTATAATCTTGGCTCGAATACCATCAAGTAGTGTCGTTATTGGTTTATCTCGAAGATTTTTAATCCAGTTATTGAAAGATTCAGCAAGATTTGACGTGTTAATATCTAGTCTTGGACAAGGAGAATATGCTGTAATCCAGTGTGAGAAAACACGATTTTCATCATTTACTCCAACGAGCCAATTGTAAACATCAACATTTTCAGCTTTAATCATCTCCAAGCAATTATTTGCATCTGTTTCATTATAACATCTTGCAAGAGAGTCCAAGCTACGTTGAAAATGCTTTGATCTACATACTGATTTTAAATTTGCTTTAAAATGTTGAATACAGAAAAAATGAGGCGATTCCAGAAAAATAGCACGCATGGCATTTATCAATCCTTTCTGTTTATCCGATATAAAAGAAATTGTATTCCAGGCATCAAAAAATCTTTCAAAAGATATTCTTAAACCGTTTAAAAACCAATTCCAAGAATCAGTGTTTTCACTCTCAGCAACAGCATATGCAATAGGATATAGTTGATAGTTAGGATCATGAGCACAAGCAATAAATAAAATACCTCTATATTTAGAGGAAAGAAAAGTAGCATCAATACTAATCACAGGTAAGCATCCCCTTAGAAATCCATCAATGCATGCCTTGAAACAAATAAAAATTCTTTCAAACCTATTATTTTCTGTAATCTTCATAAAACATTGACTACCTGGATTTGTCTCAATAATTCTAAGACCATACTCTTCGAGACTACTATATGCATCAATATAACTACCATTTATTTCGGATAGAGCAAGTTCTCTAGCTTTCCAAGCCTTACAATATTTAATATGTATTCGATGTTCCCTAAATATATCTTTTACAACACAAGATGGACTATACGACTGATTATCTCGAATTTTATCAATAATCTGATTTTTAACCCATACAGTGGTAGCTAATGGATGAGAACCAGTTGTAAGTCCACCTAAACAAGAATGAATATTTTCTAGCGTTGCAATAGAAAATCTTTCGCCTCTACCTATGGCTTTAGCGTATACCCTCCAATGACAATTTGAACTATTACATTTATATATAATTCCAGTAGCATTATTTAAAGTAGCTGAACAAGTAAAATTACGTCTAATTGCTAGATCACTAATAAAACTTCTAAATTTAGAACGATTCTCAAATTGTTTTCCAATAAATAATTCAGGAGTGCTAAGGCTATCAACAGAATCATCAAATTCATCATCTAAATTTTCAATTAGATCATCACTATTTTCGTCATCGTTATTAACATCATCTACTACATGTTCTTCTTCAATAAATGGAATAACTTGATGAGAAGAACTAGGACCAGCGTTAAAAGTATTACAAGCAGGTATATTACTTACATTCATAGATGGGGGCGGAGTGACATAGATATTAATATACGGTGATTGTGCATTCACTTGAAGAACAAATTTCCATGCATCTTCACTATCTACATTTATACAATTAGATACGAAAATATGTACTAATATAAATTCGTAGTCGATAGAATATTGATCAATAATTAGATTATGTAAACTAAGAAACGAAATATTTCGATCAACTAAAAGAACTTGGGTTAAACCCCCTTGATACGCTAACCCATTTAGTACACCTCCAAGCGAGCATAGAATTGTCAGATTTCCATCCATGTTGACAACAAGATGAACTTTCTGTAGGAAGAGAGGAGCTTCGGCTTTCAACGAAATACTTGACAAACTTCTTACTGAATGGGAGAGGTGCTGTGAAGTGAGTGCTGTGAAGTGAATGAGAAAATTGTTGTGAAGTGGTTTGATACTTATAGATGATATATAGCCGTTGGAATTAGAACGTTGGAATTGTAACGTTAGAATCGTAACGTTGCAAATTGTAACGTTAGAAACCCAACAAAAAATAACCCACCTCAACCCAACCAAAAAAAACCAAACCTTAAAAAACCAACAATCAAGTAACCCAACCCACCCACCATCATATTCAATTAAACCATAAAAAAAAACCAAACCCACCCAACCCAACTCACCCACCCAACCCCTTTCTTTCAACCCCAACCCACCCAAACCGTTACTTTATCAATTCCTCTTTGATTTCAGCCAAATGGTATGTCGGAAATTGAGCTAATGCTCATTTTCCGACATACTGTCTGTCGGAACAGACGGACTGTCGGATTGTATTGTTTTACAAAATTTTTAAAATTTCTATCGTCTAAACTAATATTAATTAAATTATTATCGGTACAGTAAATTTTCTGTTAGATATGGCCTTATCTTACCCAATATAATATTGAAAGAAATGTGTATTAATTGTTATTAAAAAATGCCAGTTGTACAAAGACAAAATATTCCAGGTGCTTTCTCCCTCCCATTCTCAAAACCCTTTCCATTTACATTTTATTAGTCTCCCTCTCCCCCTCCCCCTCCCCCTCCCCCCCCTACCATCACCATCTCCTTCTCCATGCCGACCTGACAAATAAAAACACAGTCTTTCCTCCACTGCCATGTCCCTTTCCCGCCAAACTCTCAACTCCCCCTCTCCGACCGCCACCGCCACCAACCTCTACTCCAAACTCAAGCAGGACGACTATGCCGTCCTCTCCTCCCCTTCTTCCCCCGACTCCGAAACCCTAGCCATGGGCCGCCACCCCCTCTTCAACCCCAACTCTAACCCTAACCCTAGAGTTCCATCCGTGCCCTCGTCTTCATCCGCGTCTGGTTCTTCATCCACGATACAATTCTTCGTCCGCGCCGACCGCAGGACCCACGTCCTCCACGCCCCCCGCAGCGCCACCGTGGCCTCCGTCATCTCCCAGGTCTGCCCCGCCGCGGCCTCCCCGGACCACTTCCGCCTCATCTTCCTCGGCCGCCAGCTCGACCCCGAGTGCACCCTCGACGCCTCCCGCGTCGCCAACGACTCCACGCTCCACCTCGCCGCCCGCCTCCGCTCCACCCGCCTCCCCCTTTCCTGGCAGATCGCCGGCGACATCCTCCTCTCCGCCTCCCACCTCTCCGACGGCCGCCCAGTCCCCCGCGAGACGAAGAGGCTGGAGCCCCTCCTCCACGAGTTCCTCGCCTCCACCCCCACCCCTGCACGCGGCGACGCCGACGACAACACCGTCGAGCACCTCCACATCTTCATGCTCTCCGCCGTCCCCGCCGCCCTCGTCAAGCTCTACGTCTCCAACCGCCGAGAGTGCAGGGCCGTCGCCGAGAGGACCGTGCGCGTGTTCCTCAAGTACGCGCCGGAGTACGTCCCCAAGCCCGTCCACCTCCACTGCTCCATGATGGTCCTCGAGTTCTGCAAGCTCATCGCTGCTACCGCCGGCAGGGACGACCAGCTGTACCTGGACTGCAGGAGGACGCTGGCTTCCCTGATCGAGTCGGTGGGTTCGATTGGTTACTCGAACATGAAGAACTTGAATCTCGTGCTGGAGCTGTACCCGTTGACAGACGAGCTTTCCGGTATCCTGATGGACAAAATCAAGAGCGAGACAGTGTACGCCCACCCGAGCATCCTTGCGGAGTTTGCTAGCTTTATGGCGGCGATACGGAAGGCCACAAAAGAATGGTTGCGCAGGGTGGGCGGGAGTGGGAGGATATCTAACTCTTTGTTGAGTTATGACCGGCATCCTCTTCACGAGAAGTGGGTTGTACCTCTCTATAAGTTGTTTGTCAATCTCCTGAGGAAGGTCGACGAGTGCTTGGGGAAATTCGAGGACTCTCCGGTTGGGAAGAGCCTCGAGACCATCCTTGACGTCCTAACCAGCTTACGGAAATTCTCAAAGATCTATGAGGAAACAGCCGACTGTTTCCATGCGTTTCTCTGGAAACGAAGGTCTTGCGTGAACGGCCTCATTCACCGGGCGCGGAGGAACGAGAGGCTTAGATGGCTGCTCAAGTATAATGACGTGACTGATTTTGAGTCGAGGCGGAGCTTGACAATGATGTTGTTTCCGGAAGTGAAGGAGGATTATGAGCGGTTGCATGAGATGCTTATAGACAGGTCGCAGCTGTTGGCAGAGTCGTTTGAATACATTGGGCAGGTCGAAGCCCGAGTGCTGCATGGTGGGCTTTTCATGGAGTTCAAGAACGAGGAAGCGACGGGACCTGGGGTGTTGAGGGAGTGGTTTACTTTGGTCTGCAGGGCAATCTTCAATCCGCAAAATGTTCTGTTCCTGTCGTGTCCTAATGACCGCCGAAGGTTCTTTCCAAACCCTGGTGAGTTTTCTCAGTACTTCCATTGTTTTTATGACTGGAAAGTATGACATGAACTTCAATAACTGGGTGAAACTAGAGAATCTAATTATCTACATAGGAAATCTCATATATGATTAGTCATTTTTTTACTGAAGTTAATTCAGAAACCAATAGAACAATTGCCTCTAGCCTCTAGCAACAAAGTTGTAATGACGAACTCTGCAAGAACACGAGCAACCTTTCACTTCACGATCCAAGCCACATTGCCATCGAATGTCCTCTCTAAGTTTCGAACATGTAAATATGTTTTATATTAATGGACTGAACATTATATTAGTCATATCCTTTGTAGATGCAATAACTAGGACCTCGCTATAAGCAAACTGTACGTCATATACTACTTGCATGCTGTGTATATTGTTTTCGGGTTCGGGAGAATACTTACCCGCGACATCTACTGTTGGTACTTGCATGGATGTAGTACTTTCTTAGTTGTTTTTATAGAAGCAACTTATTCCCTCTATACGAGATTATACACTGGTAAACCATTCAGCAAACATAGCTTGGATTAAGGGTTTAGAATTCATGTGATTATTATATGCTTGTTAGTCCACTGAATTAAACTAGTGACCTTGGTAACATAGCAGATGTCTGGAAGCTATGGACTACTAGAAGATGAAAATTGTTAGGTTCCAACCAACTCGAGCTAAGAATATATCACAAGCCGTACCATTAATTTTATGAATGCTTAAGGGTTTTAAAGTATTATTACAGAAGCTTTATCCCCTTGTAGGAAGCCTCAATGAACTTCATCTAAGGCAGATTGGACAGCCTCAATGAACTTCATCTAAGGCAGATTGGACAGCTGCTTCACGGTGATCGATATTGGAAACTATATCCACAAAAAATCTTTACCCATTTGTCAACGGAAAGAGGCCATCTCATACCGTTGGTAGCAATGGAATTACTCCTTGACGAGATAGTAAACTTGGAGTCATACCCAGAGAAAGGGATTCATCATTCATGTCAAAATAAGTTTTCTTTTCATGTCGATCATCCAGTGCAATGAGTGATCCATGCAAATCTATATATGAATGTCCTCTAAGAACAATCTAGTCAAAACCTGACGTCCTAGTGAAATCTAATGTACGATCAAACCTGCTGGCAATAGATTCTCTCTTAGGATGAGACATCTTAACCTTTTTCTTGGCTTGATCGAATAGACTTTCTTCCTTACCAGCAGAACTGTCAGATTCCTCCTTGAACACATGATGGAAAATAATGTAAACCATATCACCAGGTTCAGCTTTGTAAAGAATCAGTAGAAGTGTATGAATTCAAGAAAGATGCCTTTGCTTGAAGTCGGTGTAGAAAGATTGAAGGTGCTTGGGCACATGTTGGGAGCATGCTATGCAAATTGTATCAACCTTTGGCACATAAGTAACTTTTGGTGTTTGTTGGATAAATGACAACAACTGCTGATTGTTGCAATGACTGCTGCAGCCAATGAGGATTCCTGCAACTGTTGCATTCAAGTCAAAATCAATAGTGTTTCTGTTGTTATGGACAGCCCTATCGGCTGCATCAATGGGCTCAATCAGATCAATAAAGATAGCATGGGAAACTATGTTGGTTGCATCAATATGCCCAATCAGGTTGACAATGATAGGAAGAGGGACCTCCGGAGCTGCATGTGTCGAGTATATAGCCTTCAACTAAGCTGATTCATGCACGGTGAATCACCTGTCGAGCCACTAGCACATCTAGCCTAGTATTACATTATAACCTATTGACATGGTTGTTCGCCATGGATAAAAGTTGTACAACATTTTTGTATTCCAAACGAGAAAAGTACAGAGAAGTCCTAAACCGGAACTCTTAAGTACAAATTGATTATGGGAAAGTGTGACGGTGGAGATCAAACGCTGTAGTGGTACCTTTACTCCGTTGACGATCTGACGACGAGAAGAAATTGTTCCGACTCTCTGGATGTATTTGTGTGGATAATCCGGGGTCTGGAGTTGTGAAATGAAAAAGGCTCCGTCTATTTATAGGTAGATGGGAGGAGCAATCCATGCGCACATATGCGATGCGTGCATGGTTTTTGGCGCGCAGGAACGCTGCACGCATGAGCTTGTGAACTGAATATGTTGTAACTGTACTGTTGGGCTGCAGATGAGCTGACACGTGGCAGTTGTTAAGATTAGTTTGTTGCTGAGATCTTGGGTGGTTGGCACCCGTTTGTAGACATGACTGAGTCAATGACACGTGGCGCGTGTACATTGCTCAAAGATATCATTATGTTAGAACATAATAGATTTGATGTGCTGGCAAAATTCAGCATATGAGGGGACTTGGCGCATGTCCTCTCGGGTGCATGGCTTTAGGGACGCGTGCGAGGGATAGCCACGTGGCACGGCACAACTGTAGTCGACAAATGAGTAATAATTACACTGACGTATGTGCTGACGTAGGCACGTAGTCGTGAATGATGGCGCTTCGTTCGTTGTGTAGCCGTCGACGGCGCATGTCTCGAAGCGTACGTTGCACCATGTTCCCAGTGATAGCTGACATCTGGCATGTTTGTCATGTTGCATTAGGCGCATGGAAACTTGGCGCAATAGGTTTTGGTGGAGTGCCCTGAGTGCATGGTTCTTGATGTGCATGGTTTGTCGTGCGCATGGCTATTTGAGGCACATGGCTTTGGTCAAATTCTCGAAGCGCTGTCGTTGCGTGTGGTGCGGGCTCGAAATGATGACTTTTGACTGGGCTTAGTCAAAATCGAGATGGCAGATTCATTGTTATTAATGTGAGGTTCATCACATTAGTTTCAAAATTTTTGACCGACTGTCACTTGGCACATGGGATTTGGTCTAGAAATAAGGGTGCTTTTGGGGGTTCTTTCTCGTTCATCCTCCTACTTCATGTTTGAGACAACCCCAGCTATTGATTGCCACGAGCCTCCTCCTTAGCGAGTCGGGCAGTCATGGACTAATATTGTAGACCTCTTTATTCAAAGAAGCGACCGTCTTGATGAAGGAACTCGTCAGAAGACCGAGATGCAATTGGCTGACTATGGACGGAGCAGTTCTTGTTCATGCAGCGTACTAGCTGCGTTCTACCCTGAGATGACGTCGAGTGCCATCGGAGCGGCCAAGATGTTGATTACAGGGTTTGGATTGATTGCCAATCCAAACCCTATTCAACCAACGCATCATTCACATGGCCGATGAGCTGCGCATGCTACCAACGACTTATCCACATGGCCGAGGAGCTGCGCATGCTACCATCGGCTTATCTACATGGCCGATGAGACTCATGCGCCTATCTTGAATAATTAAGGTAGGTCCAATTTTGTAGTGGATTTTTCATGTAATCATGAATATTAATGAAAATCTATTTATGTAATAGACTTCCATTGTATTATCATGAATATCAATAAAGAATACACTTTTTTCTTTAAATACTGTGTAGCGCATGTTCTATTGTTTTTGTAAATATTGTGTAGCGCATGCTTCTGTTGTCTTTAAATACTGTGTAGCGCATGCACTTTTATCTTGAATAATTAAGACATGCCCAATTTTGTAGTGGATTTTTCATGTAATCATGAATATCAATGAAAATCCATTTACGTAATAGACTTCCATTGTATTGTAATTAAGAATATCAATGGAAAATGCACTTTTATCTTTAAATACTGTGTAGCGCATGCTTCTGCTGTTTTTGAGATGCACCAGCTTGGTTATGCGCATGAGACGTCCGGCGCATGATGTTTGCAGCACATAGTCTTCTGTTGAGATGTGTCCATGTGCATTTTGTTTGGAGCACATGGTTTCAGTGTGATTCCCATGCTCCTACAAGGGTTGGTCATCCATCTTTCATGGCTTAACTATGTTCTTCCAATCAAAACACTTCTTTTTTAATCATAAATAAAAAGGGGTGTCCCAATGGCATGAGGCTCATGTCTACGCTGGCTCTGAGGAGGGTCAAAATGCACGCAGCCTTACCCTCGAGACTAGATAACCATCTAACAATCACACCGGAAGAATGGAATTCACGTCCAAAATGGTTTCTTAATTATTACCAATGTTATCATGAGATATCCATCATCCATGACCATCTATATATAAGAAAATCATTTAAACTAACAAAAAAAATTCATATAGGGTAAAGTAGTTTGGGATAATTGTACGTAGAGGGAAAAGTTTTGGAAAATTATAAATGGAGGGATAACTCGCCATGTGACATGACGAGGAGCAGCCTCCAAGTCACTTGGCGAGGTTGGATGTACTCTGCCAGACGTGACGAGGGGGCCAGTGAGCTATGCTGCCAGTGAGCTATGCTCGCCAACTCACTTGACGAGTGGGGAAGCCTACGCCAACTGAGTTGGCGAGGAGCGTTCTATTATTCGTTGTGCATCAATGGTGATTGTCACGTCCCAGTCCCAAAAGACGCGGGACCGAGCCACGTGACAACGGACAGCTACGTCTAACGTGGACTCTTGCGCAACGATATACGTATAAGCTGTCTATGGTTGGGTATTCTAGCATGCATGACCTATTGTTGGCCTATTACTTTATCTCAATCCACAAGGGTAATATAAGCAAGAAAGAACATAGAATACTAAAGTTGGCCACCCGATAGCATTTATGTTCGAATATGTCCGAAGTAATTAAGGACATGGACATAAAAAACTAAGCTCATAAGAGTAGAATTAGCATGGGTAGCACATATCGCTCCTCATGAAGAATGTACTAAAATGCGATACGAAAGATAAAGATAAATCGATCAAGGTGAGGGTGCCCACGGCTGCTCGGGTACTGGCTCCTCAACCCGACTCCTTCGTGCCTTCGAAGTTGAAATTCCTTGATCCTCTGCCACTCACTTTCCCAAAACCTAGATACACAAATCCAGCCCGTCAATTCGGGTAAAGCGAGGGTCCAAAGGAAGCCGCACCCATAAGCGTACATCAAACACAATTGTATAGCAATATATGTCCGTGCTAACAATTTAAACATAAGAAGAGCAAGCTACACTAAGGTACATGTATAAAATAGATACAATGTAACTAAAGACAAGAGTTAATAAATTTAGTATTTGGACCATACCTGCGCGTGAAGGTACCTGCATATGAGCTACATATAAATAACACATATATGCGAAATTGTCGTAAATAATGAAACCTCCAAGTAGAGCAGTAAAACACCAATATGAAAAACACCCAAGGAATCAAGTCGTCCCAACCCATGAGGTCGTATAAGATCATCCTGAACTATAGTTCACGCAAGCTGTTCAAAATACAAGTCAAGCAAGATGCTCTAGAACACAAGTCAGACAAGCTGTTCCAAACCAAAAAAATTGCTCAAGTTCTAATTACCAATCAAACAAGAAGTTTTAGTTATAAAATGAGGAAAACAACAATTTATTGTGAGTATGATTCAAACAAAAGACTAAGGCGTGAAGGAAGGGAAACCTAATGGGTATCCAACTCCCAACTTAAACCATGAAAGTTAGTACCGTCTAATCGAAGGCACTCTTAAAAGTGACGAGGGTTTCATGCTACAATATAGGGTAACTACTACTCCTCCCAATCTAGCCTTCCAACTGCGTTTCGTATTTATTCTAAAATTTTCCGAAAACCGTTCCATCTCCTATCCACGTCAATGGTGCAACCCGTCGGACCCACAAACACATCCGCAAGATAATCCGTCAACGGTGCAACCCACCAGAAACACAACACATCGCAAGTATCATCTTATGAATATGCAGTAGAGGTAATAAGGTAACTAACAAGAGAAATAAAAAAAAAATCTAACTAACATGGTTATGTACTTGTAATACAAGAGAATAAATACTAGGTGTGTAAAATCAAATCTACTATCACAATTAAATACTTATGATACAAACGTGTAGGTATGGGTCTGGAATTACCCAAGCATTTAAGTTAACTAAGTATATTTATAAGGAATTGGTGGTCTAATAAATACAGGTTATGCTAACCAACTGCGAAATCAATTCATCTATTTATCATTAAGCATATAATACCAATTGGTTATACGCTGACGTATCCTTGATATGCATCCTAATTGCGATCATGAATGAAGACACTTGAAAGTCATAGTTATAAATTAATTACGTTAGTCTATTAGTTGATTGGGTACTTTAATCAAGTTTTTTTTTTAGAAAATTATCTAAGTGAAGCATGTAATCAGTTCATGTTTGATCTACTAATTACAGGTTGCGAGTGACCACTCGCCTGAGGATATAGAGCTCAATCGCGTCTCCGGTCGCGAGGCTGCAATGCGCTCTATGCTCCACACGACCAATAACGTGACCACAAAATCCTGGAATAAACCAAACAACAATGAATATTATAAGGAGACCAAAGATACGAAGAAACAAAGTAACATGAAAGTAAATATACCAAGGCAACGATTTGAGTATGTAGGGCTCCTCGTCTTCGATAGGGGATGAAGGTTAGAGAAGGCGTTTCTGGAGAGCTCGCGGAGATGGGGGCCGCGGCTGTCGGGGCCGAAGAGACTGGTCGGTTTGGAACCAGGGGTTACGTCGGGGACGTCAGCTTCGACACAGCGGCGTCAAGCCGACAGTGCTGCTGCACTATTGTAGCGGCGGCTGCGCCTGCTGCTATTGACAGTGATGGAAGCCGAGACCAAGGGGATGGACGCCCGTGTCTGGTCGACGAATAGGGGGGTCGTCGTCCGGGGTGTGCACGCCGCCAGGGACGGAGGTCGCCTACTCAGAATAGGAGAGAAGGATTGATCGGCGGTTGTCGGGGTGGCGTCGGCACAACGGGTGGGGGGGGGGGGGGCTCTCCTCCAGAGGGTTGGAATATGGGGGGGTTCGAATGTCGGCGTCGGGACATGCGATCACCGAGAGGCTGCCACGATGGGTCGGCTCGGTCGCCTGCGCGGAGGTGCCGCAAGTCTGCTGGCGGGAGGCCGCAGGGGATGCCACAGAGGAGGCCGCGGGGGCTGCCGCGGGAGAGGCTGCAGCGGTAGCCGCCGCGGGGGAGGTCGTGGAGGTTGCCGCGGGCTCTGGCTCCTCGTCAAGAGGAGGAAGAATAAGGAGGAGGAAGGAGAAGAAGAGTTTATAGGTTAGGGTTAGTGTCAGATCCTTTAGGAGAGGAAGAGGGAAAAATGAAAGAATTTAGGGTTAGGGCTAGGGATTTTGTGGAGAAGAGGAGGAAGGAGTTGTGATGAGAGGTTGGAATGGCTGCTGCGGTGTTTCATAAGGAATGATATGCGACTTACTTGCAAAGTGAGAAGAGGTATAGGTTAGGGATTCAAGGTTAACCTTTGGATGAATATCCAAGGGTCCAGAACATAGAAAATAAATCCTTAGCTACAAGATTCAAGCCAATGGTCAGGAATTATATATAAAGGATTAGTCACACTTAAGCCCTAAGACCTAGGGCTACCAGAGGGTGAGGGAAAATGTCCAGTCACTCCACCTAGGTTATGGGTTAGGCTAGGTCAAGAGTCAGGCCAGAATGAGAATCAAGCCTTAATGAGATTTATGAAACTAAATAACAGGTTAAATATACCTTAATTAACCAAATCTCTATTTAATAATTATAAAGGGGTTTTCTAAGTAGGGGTTACACGAGTAAACAAATTTTAGGTAGGTCAATTAGGTCTCAACCATACCACAAAACCTAGAAAAAAATATTCTATCATGTCACTACAACATAATATCACAAATATTAACATAATATACGGTTATTAAAAAAAGCGGGGTTTACAGTGACGGCCATTCAAACTGTGGTAATGTTGAGTGGAGAAAGCAAAGGAAAGAGGAAATGTAACTGTCAATCCCTTCTACTGTTGCACTCACTCTCCATCTGGAATTTGGAGTTTTGTATTTAGAGTTACTGGCCATGATTTGAAATGCTGACAAATGCCAAGGTTCATGGGACCTATACATGCCACATACAAACCTGCGAATTTTATAGTGGTGGAAATATGTATGTAATTTAGCTTCCTTTGTCACTATGAATCACCTATAATTATTCAAAAGAAGACAAATCAAATCATATTATACAACACACTGGACCATATACATAAACACTTGAATGTCACAACAAATAATATAACGCTACCTCGCCAGGCTTCCCCACTCGCCAAGTGAGTTGGCAAGCATAGCTCACTGGCCCCCCTTGCCACGTCTGCCAGAGTACATGCAACCCCGCCAAGTGACATGGCGGCCGCTCCTCCTCGTCATGTCACTTGGCAAGTTATCCCCCCATTAATAATTTTCCAAAAGTTCTCCCTTTACGTACAATTACTCCAAACTTCTTTACCGTATATGAATTTTTTTGTTAAACTAATAATACTCTATTTGTTCTTTAAGAAAAAAAATCTATGCACTTTTGAATTTTATGAGACATAGGCTTTCTATATAGTGACGATATCCAAGGTTGTAATTGCAACAATTGTCCATAAAACCCCCAAAACCTGCACAGTCGGGCGTCAGTCGGGCACTGTGGACATCGAACGGGCACTGGGCGTCGCTTGGAACCGATTTTTAGAACATTGACACATCACAAAATAAGCTCAAATAAACTAAACAAAACCCAATTTACCAAATCCTATGAATCCAAACCAACCAGATAATAGTTAATCCCATGACACCCTTTTCGTAATGCATTACTACCTTTTCACATTTGATGTTGCTTCCTCGTCATGCCTATCTATCGATACTATTGACAGGAAGCACGGTAACAACCTAATTGCAAAGACCAGTTCTTTTGCATGCTTTGCCCCTAGGTGCCTTAGTTACTAATCCCAGCTGCTAGAAGTAATAGAAGCACAACACGTATGTCGAGAATGACCTTGATAGCTTGCATACTACATAATGCCTAGGACAGTCTGGGTCATGGCTTAGAAACATTTGCAGAGAAGCTTAGCATCATTTTTTTCATGATACATTTATATTTATTTAGTGAAAATTTAACAATTCGTTTGTCATCTTTCATCAAGGATGTGCAAACTTACTTAACCAACATGCCAACCTTTATTTAAAGCAAGGTTCACAATATTGGTATTGGAATCGGTTTAGGACTGTTCTTATGAGTATTGGTATCGATAGTTTCGGTGGTTTCAGATTGGAATTTCAGAAATTTTTTGTTTCGGAAAGCCAAAAAACAATAAATTATTAAGAAAACTAAAAAATATTATTTGTTTTTTTCGTTAGTTTTGAGTATATTCATCATTGTTGAATCATTCATCCATGATAGATAGTGTTCTTTATTTTATGTCTCTTTAGACAAATTATCCTCACAATAGATAGTTTTGAATGAAACAAAATTAAGATGGGTCAATGAAAGATGCAAGTTTGTTACTGGGTGTTAGATTGGCGCCTGTCAAGTATAAAATGCTTCTTAAATCTTAGGGATGAACACCTAAGACTGCATTACTGACACAGTGATGTTCAGGCTTAAAGCATCAATATTTGGGCTTTCCAAGTTTGTTTTAATCTCCTCTGGTCATTGTTTTAATGGACTTCTTGGAAGAGGTTTTGCTGGAACAGAAGCAATAAAAAAGTTGAATGATATCCTATTATCCGATGGAGAATATCTATACTACTATATAATGAGAAAAGTAGGCTTCACCGTGAAACTTTTTGTTCCAAAAATACCCTCATATATGTTTACTAATTAAAATTGTTCATTAAACTTAATAAGGTTAGTTATGTAATTACGTATAGAAGAAGAAAAAAGTAAGAAAGTTGTTATTTGCTCTTCCAGGTATTATAAAATACGTACAAGGCACGTGTATATATGCTAGTATGCAATAAAGAGGAACAATGGGTATTTGGATTGTTTCATCTAGAATTTATTAGTACTCTTACTGGGAAAAACTGAAGTTTCAAATTTCATATTTGAATAATACTCTTGAAAACTGAATGTATGTTGTTCCAATTACAACAATAAACACTTTCTAGATTTGTAACGGGATCCTTTACCGATCTACTTAATGTAGCATTGGGTTGATTACAGGACCAACAAGAAGTGTAGTAGATTTAGAGTAATACAATTATACACGGCTTTGTGAATTCTTGTTAAAATGCAATCCCCATCTTTCCATAACAAAGAAGAGATACTTGATACCTGAAAATTTCTTGTGTGGGCTTTGATGACATTATTACTAGCTTCAATGATAGGTAAAAGAGGAGTGTTATTTCTGCTCCTAATGTTATCTGATGTCCGCTAGTGCTGCACAAAGTGTATGATGGAAGTTGATATAGTGCATTTTATATCCATCTTTTGCCAAAGGTGCCCTACTCTTAAAAGTTGCATCTTGTTTTTGGGTAGAATTGGTTTTTTTATTATAAAAAATTTGCTTTGCTTTGTTTTTGCGCAGTCGATTTATATTAGAAAATAGACATGTAGTTCACTTGTGTAGTTCACAGTATTGGAATGGGAAATGTTTGGTTTACAACCAAACTTTTACAACTTTCTTACAACTTACACCCATTTGCTGACATGTGGGCCAGGCCACCACCTGGCCCACATGTCAGAAAATGGGTGAGTGGTTGTAAGAAGGTTGTAAATGTTTGGTTGTAACTGTAGCATTGCTCTATTGGAATTAGGGGTGGCAGTCTGGCCGGCGTTGGGTTGGGTCAGATTCAGGTCGACCCACTTAGGTCAGACCCAGACTCAACTCCTTTATGCACGACCCATTTAGATCGAACCCGGACGTGACCGGACTGTGGGACCCGTTTAAATAATGGGAACTTGGGGATGAACAAATGTTATAATCCCTAATGCCATCAAATATACAATTTTCCATTGAAGTAATAAAAAATAGGAACGTCAACATGTAAAACTGATTGAAGCTGATTCTGATGTGTAAAAACAAATCACAAAAGAACACATTAGAAATCTTGGCTGGATTAAAGAATGAAACTTGGATTCCTTAAGGTTGAGAGGGGTTGAAGTGATGGGGGCTGACGAGTAGTCGGGTACGGGGCCTGGGCTCCATTATGAGAGAGGTGGCTGAGTTGGGTTTTCATGTGCCAGGGATTTTGAAATAAGAGTGACTATGTTAGAGATTGTGAAAGAAGTGGCTGAAAACTCATTATCATCGCTGTCACGTCTCAGTATTGAAATACGGAGACGACCATGGCCAGTTATCCCATATAAGGTACGAAGACGTCATATGGTAATCATGGCTGTTACTAGACCTGTGGGTGCATGCTACAATCAAGTCTCCTAGGTTCACATATAGCATCTATGTCTCAATCATTCAAGCAAGAATCAACAATTAATAAGCATATAAGATAAAGCAGTAAGACGTCCCCGACGCTCCATTAAAATGATCATACGAACTAGCTTTAAAAAATGTCAGCTAGCACAGAGAGTCAACAATACATAACCATAGTCAGCTGCAGTCTGATTAATTACAGTTATGTGAGGAAATTGGTGGCTAAACGCTAAGTACAAAATTGAAGATATCAGAGTAGTGAAGAAGAAACCCACTCGAGTCCTCCGACAACCATACTTCTAGTATGCACCATCGTCATGAAGGAAAGCTGGATCCTTGGACGTTGCTACGAGATCTGGCGAAACAAAATCAGCGGGGTCAGCCACGAATAACAAGTACCACAAGGGAGCACAAATGAATGAAACAAAATCCAAGCAATAAATAAGACACAGACCAAGAATTATAGGTTTGTACCATATCATCGAGGCAATGCGACATCCTTACAACCAAACAAGGACAAATGTGCCAACAATGCTCCGAGATAACATACATCCTATTACCACGGTCAGGTGATTGGCTTCTACTTTGCAACTTCGGCTCATAGTCTATCGTAGCACAATAGTCCAACCCAACAACCAAGTAAGGACATAGGTTGGACCACACACCACGATAGTCCATGTCTCTCGATTACTAACAGAAGAAACATATCATAAGCAAGTCAGTTTACAGGGGCCAATCAGTCCTACAACTTTTTATATTTTATCTGGGTTATCCCAGTAATGCTTATATAGTAATCCTCAGATCGTGCCGTATCCAAGCAGGACTAGTCAAACCAAATATATAACAGTAACGGTGAACAGTAAGCGTCGGTCTCTTGCCAGGCTACCAGGTTGAGTAAAGTCAATAGCAGTTCCAACCTTCCTAATTCATATAGGAAGAGGCTGGCTCGGTTCAATACAATAGTCAGATACTGCACTCCACTATGGTGGATGATATACATTATCTGTGGTGGCCAACCCACACGTCAAGACAAGGCCTGGGTGACTTGTTATGCACGATCTCGAGATTTCATTCCCACCCAATGCTTCTACCAATTCAGGTTGCTTAGTTTAACCCTATGATGATCTTGGAATCACATGTCATGGTCATATGATCATCCTCCTAGATGTCGCACCGTAGTATGTATACCCTAAGTATGAATCCACATCGGATCGTAGAGTCCCAAATTTAGATCCATTTTTAGTGTAATGCATCAGACAAACAATTATAATACCACGCCAATGTTACTGACCATTTATCATGACTATGCTGGAAATATGAATGTACTGGCATACACTGCTTAGGTTCTCATAGCAGGCAGTAATAACACTTCAGTGCTCACAGAAAATAGCACCTCGGTGCACCCGTATATAGCATCTCAGTACACACACAGGAAGGTACCAACACATGTACGGGAAAATCAGATCAGGAACATGGTCAAGTCAGCCAAATCAGGTAGTCATAGAAATTTCTTGGCACTAGGCGCATAGAAATCTTAGGCGCATGGGAATTTCAGGCGCATAAGCAAACAGGCGCATGAGCAAACATGCATATAACATGGTCAGACGCATATGCAAGACAGGCGTATAGCACCAACATGCGGACGTGTGAGACAGATGTATAGCACCAACAGGTGCATATGCGAGACAATCATGCGCCCTCAATCCATACGCATAGGAAACCTATGCGCATAGAGCACATGTTGTCAGAGGATATATGAGGCAACTTCCCATTGCCACTTGGCATTTCTGCCGCATGGCCTCCTGCGCGCATAGAAGGTCGTCGTTCCCAGACAGCAAGTTCATCTATGGAAGTTCTTGAAACTTGCCATGGCCATAACTTTCTCTATAGAACTCGAAATCCAGCGAAACAAAAGCCAAAATTGTATGAAATTGAATTCTCTACCACATGTAACAACTGGTTTTCAAAAAATAACAAGTTTTGATATATCATTTATATGAAAACTCATAAAAATCCGACTTTAGAAACTTAGATCTACACCAAAATAGTTATCAAATCCGAAAAAACCAAGTACTAAACATATAGTGTGTAAAGATGCATAATGTAGACTAAAAATATTTAGAAAAATAAAATAAAATAAAATGAGCAAGTGGTCTCTTCATTAGTGCAAGATGTACTTGCCTAGGGTTGGTTGAGGAAGTAAATGAGAGAATGAGGAGAGAGAAAGGGAAAAAGGGAAAGGGAATATTTATATGGGGGTGGGGTGGCTCCACTAAACCCTAATCCTAACATGCCTAATCCAATTCTACATGTCATGACACATCATCGTAATTAAATAAATAAAATTCGGATCACAACACAGTCCAATATTCCATTATCGAAGTTGTGAATCACGCTTACAACCAGACAAGGACAAGGGGTGGTATACTATTCCGTGACGATATTGTTCCATGCCATGATTATGTGTACATACAAGATACAAGTGCACATGTTACAAATATCAGATATCATATACAAGAACAATGTAAGAAAAATTACATATACCGAAAACGGAGAGTGACAATTGCTTGAGCCTAATATATAATATGGTTTGGGCTGTGTCTCTCATTTTGTATTAATAAGGCCCATTTCATAAACGGGTATAACTGGCAAGGTTGTGAAAAGCGCTAGGCGCTTACCTAGACGTCCACCTAGTTCTAGGCGGTTCAAAAATAAATTTAAAAAATAATAATCTAAAAACACTATTGAAAATTGCAGGAAAAGTTGATAAAATTCCAAAACATGCATAGTCGAGCGACGGAGGGTCTAGGCGGGCATCGGACGGACGCCATGCGCCTAGCGCCTAGGCGGCCACCTAGACCGCCTTTTAGAACAATTCTAACTGGTCACTAATATTGATCAGACTTGACCCGATTGGTTATATAAGTTGTTTACGGGTCGATCCGTTTATGTCCGAACCAGTTTAGACCTAACCCAAACTGGCCTAAGAAGGCGGTTGATTGGTCGAGCCCAAATTGCCTCCCATAATTGGAATCTATTTTGGACCCTTCCTATTAAGTATCCATATCTGTGGTCCGACATTTTCGACGGTTTCAGATTGGGCTACCGGGGTTGTTCGTTTCGGAAAGCCAAAATGATAAAAATTACTTTAAAAAGCTAGAAGATTATTCGATATATTTATACATTATTTATTGTTTCTCCTTATTTTAAATGGAATAATATTTAGTGTTGATGAATCATTCACCCTCAATAGATACTATTGTTTATTCACTTGCCTTTAGACATAGTATGACAACAATAGATAGTTTTAAATAGATACTATTGTTTATTTACTTGCCTTTCGCCATAGTATGACTACAATCAATAGTTTTAAATGGAATAATATTAGGGTGGATGAATGTCTCAAACTTATAGACATACAACTTCGACAAATGGTAATGTTTGACACAATAACACATAGATCTTTGGTGTAACTGAATCATTGTGTCACACACTATTTTTTTCCTACATCTTTTTTTTCTTTCATTTTTTCTCCATTGAATTGATTGGAAAAGACTCCCAACATTGGTATCAGCTAGTATCGGTCATTATCGGTATTAGATTGTGACATGCCAAAACTGTTACGATACGACCCATACGTATCAGTAACGGCCGATATTGCGAACTATGAGCATGTTGATAGGTTAACTTTGTCAGTGTCAAATAAAAAAACTTGATATTCCTTTCTTTGGGTCTCCTGCTGTTTGTAAAAGCAGCAGAAAGTATTTTTGTGGATGAACAACAAAGCTAGTGTTATCATGTTGTAGATTTTATGTTCATTGTAATGGAAGATGAGAGATTTTGCTGTCAAGAGATACATTCAAGTGGGGCATCTGGCAAAAATATAGGAGAATGAAAATGAGTTCACTAAGCGTAGATCTAGAATGTTTAAATGCTTCATGGTCCAAAAGTTATTTAAAGAAACCATCAGAGACTATCTCATTTCATTTTTACATATGCTATGTGTGTGCACATACATGTTGAAGGTGGGATACATAAGCAGTAGGAAGTAGGCATTTCTAGACTCTAGATTAAGCATGCAACCCAGGCAAAAGTTATTGGTGAAGGAAGGAAGCCCTGACTGGGTTCTATATCCTCCTGGAGTTCCGCGATTTGGAATAACCTTAATTATGTTATTATGAATTGACGTGAGTGGAAAGTTTGTTCCTTTTCGCTCATTGACTTGTGTTCAAGAGATGAATTTAGTTCCTTATTTTTAGCAATCATATCATCTTACTCTTTGGTCAGACTTTTACCTCTAAAGAATTCGAAAGGGTATTCCTTTGGCTGCATAAACTCAAACCACATAAATAAAATGTACTTATAACTCCCTGCCAGCAACTAGCCTTCTATATTGCCAAGGTGTTCTCTTCCTTGGGCCAAATTTGGCACGAACATAGAGGTTTGATGTCTGGGTGAAAGCAGGTGATAAAGCTCACTTTTTATGTAGCATTATCTTGATCCATAGATGACCTGATTTTGATGGAGAAGAAATGAATTATGACGATGACATGTTGTTAAGTTGTGTATCATATTTTTGCTGATATATCTACAACATAGCGTAATTTTTTCTTTTTTGAGTCTTTTGCCCACAGTCAATTACTCTTCACTAATTATAGTAATGAATTAAGTTTGCATCATGACTATATTAATAGTTTTTAGTTTTCCAGTATGCATTCATATTGCTTTATATGTGTTCTTCATGTGGATGACATGAATATTTGCTTGCGTATGTATATGGTTTGATGTTGCAGCATCGGTTGTGGACCCTTTACACCTGAAGTACTTTGGCTTCTGTGGAAGAGTAATTGCGTTAGCCTTGATGCATAAAGTGCAAGTTGGTATTGTGTTTGATCGCGTGTTCTTGTTGCAATTAGCTGGCAAAAAAATTACCTTGGAAGATGTCAAAGATGCAGATCCATGCTTATACATGAGCTGCAAGAAAATTCTGGAAATGGATGCTGAGTTTATGGATTCAGATATTTTAGGTCTAACGTTTGTCCGAGAAATTGAAGAACTGGGGACTCAACGGGCAGTTGAACTATGCCCGGGAGGGAAGGATATTATTGTAAATAGCAATAATAGGGAGGAATATATCAACCTTCTAATTAAGCATCGCTTTGTGATATCTACTTCAGAACAAGTTTTTCATTTTGCTCGAGGATTTAGTGATTTACTTTCTAACTCGAAGCTTCAGAAGTTTTTCTTTCTTAGTTTGGACCTCAATGATGTTGATAGAATGCTAGGTGGAACTGATGGCATCAATGTGAGTGATTGGAGATCACATACAGAATACAATGGGTACAAAGTAAAAGATCGTCTAATCGGTTGGTTCTGGAAGGTATTGCCTTAAGTTAATTTCAATATTGTCCTAGGTATAATTCTATATGCTCACTCATTCGTAAAGCATGACCATAGGTGCAATGTTTATTGTAAATTTCATTTCAATATTGAAATATTTTTGTCATGTAGGCTTTCTTATTTCATGTTTGAGTGTATATCTAGTTATCTACAGTACTTAATAGACACCTTAGTTTTTTGAAAGACTATACAGTATCTTGCTATCCCTATATAGAACAAATGATGTGCAGATGTTCTCAACATACACATCTGTGATCAACTCTACTCATATAATTGATTATGCTGTTAGGTTTGAAATGGGCAAAACAGTTTGTTTGAACCACCAGCATGAGGATGGGTATAAGAACAAGGAACTTCTGTGAGTAGACTTGTCTATGGAACTGCACCTGTACAGAAATACCTGCCCAAGCTCTGGGACAGCTTGGGTTCGATTCCTCGCGGCACATGCCCTCCTTGCTCTTATCTCATGCCTCTTTTGCTTCCCGAATACTATCCCGAACCTCTCCACATCAATTACCAATGTATCTGTCTAACAATTACAAATTGCTTTGTACAATTTGTAATTGTCAATCGTATTTTTAACTCAGTTGTAGTAGTTTGCAATTACAACAAGAAACCCTTATTAAGTTTATCATCCTTAACTTGCATTCTTATTGTCATACATCCTCTTAACTGCCTGGATGTTCAATTGGTATCCATCTATTGTCCTACATTCTTATTGTTAGTTTGTTAAAGAGAAAGAGAGAGAGAGAGCACTCTCCAAAAATTTGTGCCATGTCTGATAGTGTCAGACACGGCATGGATAGTCCAAAATACACTAGACACAAAAATAGGTGCCGAATCGGTGTTGCCATGTCTGCACCGTTTCTTGTCGTGTTTGTGCCCGTGCAACATATAAGAGAGATTGGGAAATAAGGGAAGATTACCAAACACCAATCATTAACACAATCACGAGTCAAGAATCATTACTTTGTAAAGGTTAGACCAAAAAGTTCATTTTATTTGATATTTATACAACATTATATGAATAACATTACAAGAGAATAGTAATATAAACTGACACCAGTATCAATACAAGCGTTAAACTATATATATGTGCAGTGTTATAAATTTCGGTAGGCGGATTCAGCCCGCCGAAGAGGCGCCTAGCGCCTAGGCGGCCGCACATTTTTTTTTTTTTTTTTTTGAAATTTTATTTATTTTTTATTTATTTTAATGAATTATATATTTTTATTTTTTTAAATCTGAATTTTTTTTTGAATTTTCAGATCTGAAATTTCAAATTTCTGAAATTTCAAAATTCAAAATTTTGAATTTCCTGCCTTGGCCGAACATGTCCGTCTAGAGCCGAACAGGCACCTAGGAGACCGATTTGGGGGTTTTCGGTGCGGCATGCGTCCGCCTAGTGCCTAGGCCGATTTTTAGAACACTGTATATGTGTCAGGACATTCCGCTCATATGCATAGTTTTACATATGACTTCGGAACTATATATATGTGCAGCACACATCTGTCTGACACGTTATGTTTCATATTAACACGGTCTAAAAGCTTATTTATTTCAATGTTTTGAATGTTTGAATTTATTTCTGTTAGGGGGAGGGAGGATGGAGAAATATCAACTAGGTATCATCTTGCATAATGCAACATTGTTTAACTTTTTGTAGTCACTCTATTGTGTGTTGCAGTCCAAGTACTTTACCTTTGTGAGTATCTTTTGATCGAGATTTCAGATAAAACCTATAGTTCTGTTATTTTGTTTTTGCAAAGAAAAAGTTTAGAAAGGTATTTACTATGAAACAAGCCCTATGATTGCTTTCCTACGGGCTTCATCCATTGCTAGATATAACTATTGGAATAGCTATTTTACTAGGTTTGCGAATCATCATTCCTTTTTGCTCTTCAGCTTAATTTGACATAGAGATAAATGAAATTCCGTATATAAAGTCGTATAATTTACCTTTTCGGCTACTCTTTGTAGTCAAGGAGAACTTGGAGGGTGCTCCTTGGTTGCATGAGCCTAAACATCGTATCCACAAGGTACGTCTACACCTAAGAACTAGACCCTTGGGTTTTATGGGGACCCTATCAGGCTACCTTGGCTAAGAATTTGACACCAACATAGACGGGTTAGAAATGATTATAATAGCAAATATTTGTTTTTGGAAGAGAGAAACATTTAGTTACTTTTAAGAGTGGACCCGATATTACTTTTAAGGTTGGCATTAGAGCATATAAAATTGCAAAATAAAGAATTTTATCGCCCCATTAATTCCTAATTGAATAGCCATAACCTCCATGTGCACTATTCTAATCATTGTTCTCCTTTCCAACATGACCATTTAAGTCGCCAACAATATATAAGTTTTCACCTCCAGGTACTCGTTGAATCAAACTAGCCATATATTTTCATAATTCATTTTTCATATTTGTATGTAATCATACTTCTAGTACATATGCATTAATATCATTAATAACATCCTCCCCTAATACTAAATTAATATTATCATCTCTCATATTCTTTTTACATCTAAAGTGTGATTTATTGATGATTTATCCACAAGTTCCTATCTCATTTCTCTGTCTTCTTTCACATGTATACCAAATTCTAAAACCACTAGTATCTTTTTTCCTCGATTTCTCATCTAGCCACTTTGTTTTTCTGTAGACAAACTATATTAATCTTCCTCCTAATAATTGTATCGACTAACTCTATTTTCTTTTCCGTTAATGTTCCTATGTTATAAGTTGCTGATCTAATCCTACTTTCATGTACCAATTACTTACATCGTTGCTTCTTATATCCTAGTCTTTTGTCTATTTGTTACTACACTGGAGTAGCAATGTGGTAGTTCATTTCTAGGGAATATCCCAGTCCATCCTTGCTCAATTGACATTGCATCAGGGTGGTATCCATGCAATGCATCACTTATGGGCGATGATCTAGCAATCCACTCTTACTTTTTCATTACCAGGGTGGGAAAGGTACAACACATCGTTACCGTCGAACATCCTAATGTGTATTTTGTATGGATTCATTTCAAAGAAATTCGTCAATGTTTTACGATGGCTATTGGCTACCCAATGCAACTCTCCTTTATTCATTGTAGTAGGGTGGGTACGGAGCAACACATTGCTACTGTGGAATGCCCCAACGTGTATTATGTATAGTTTCATTTCATGGAGATCCGTCAATGTCTTACGCTGTTTGTTGGCTACCTAATGCAACCCTCCTTTATTCGGGCTTTGGACCGATAATGAAAATATAGAACATTAAGCACAATATTGACTGAGGTTTCGAAAATCAATTAATAGATAAGTTAAATTGTTGGGGCCAATATCTCTCTCTCTATATATATAGACCGTCGGCGGCTGGAGTCCCCCTTCTCTCTCTATATATATATGGGGCCTGTGACGGTGATGACGATGGCTTTGAGTAGATAACGATGAAAATTGATCTAGGTAGGTTTTTAGATACATGTATTTTCTGCTTCTCAATTATAGGATCTCATTTTCGACCTTATTTTTCTACTATATATTTTGATGCCCGAGAAATATTACATAATTTTTGTTCGTAGATACGTGCATGCTATTATTGCGTAATTTAGTCACATAATTGTTCCATCAATTTTTCAGTCCAGTTCATTGACATGTGCTATGACAATTATGTATATCCCCCAACCGTTTGTATCGACGTACCGGATATATACCATAGCAGATACTCCTATTGGTACCTATGCTTTGCAGATGATAATGATGAGCTATTATTGCTGTGAAAGTGCTTAAAGGAGAGGGAGGGACAGAGGAAGAAACATGGGAGAAATATCTACTGAATGCTTAATATTAGTGCTATAGTGTAAGCTAGAGAGAGTCCAGGCTAAAGTTAGCATAAGGCAGGGTGGGAGCTTACTTAGAGCATCTCCAATAGATGGGACTGAAAAATGCATGTTGGGGCACAGGTTTATATATATATATATATATATATATATATATATAGAAAATGGGTTGGGTCACATTTGAACTTTTTCCACTCATTTTCAAAACCAAAATGGGTTCGGACCATCATGGGGCTCGAATTGAGCCTTACTATTCTACAAAATAGGCTCCTACATTCTGAATGTGGGAATTCTCAGGTCCGGGTTATAGCTCATGTGGCTGGGACGAGACCATCGTGGGACTCCAATTGAGGCTTACTATTCTACAAAATGAGCTCCTACGTTCGAAATCTAGAATCTAGAAATTGGGATGAGCCTTACTATTATATATGCTCTTAAAGATGAGAACCTAATAAAGTAAGTAAAATTTATTTTTGTTGTTTGAGTTTATGATTGGTGTGTAATACATAGTTTCCAGTATCGGTCGTTACCGGTATGATACGGTCGATATCGATACGGTTTGATGTGTCCCGATCTGATACCGACCGCTACCGATACTTGACCAATACCGACGTTGAGGTTCCATTTTCTAGTCAATTCGTCAGAGAAAATTGAGCGAAAAAACCAATAAGCAAGATATAAAAGGCATGTAAATGAAGAAAACTTATTGATAATTTGTAAACCAATCAACAGATTCATTCAATTTGAAAACTACTAGGAAATAACACAAAAATTACTTACAACTATGACAATGTATATAATATTTTTTCTAACTTTTTAATAATTTATTAATAATATTGCTTTCCGATACCAAAAAATTCGTTACTCCGGTCCGAAACCGATAGCCGATAGTGTCGATCCAGATACTCATAGGAATGGTCAATAATGTGAACCTTGGTATAATCATGAAGTAAGCTTATTATGCATATAAAAATATCGAGAACCTAATGATAGAAATGGAATAGAGAAGTGCATAACCACATAAGTTTACAAAAATGCAAGCTTGACTATTCTAGGTTCAATGTTATTTACCACTCCCTCTAATCAAGGGTAAAGCCCTACAACAAAAAGAAAAAAAAGGAAATCTTTTACACTTAACTGGGCATTATATTCGAGCTTTTGATCCCTGGGTCCTGGCAGAAGATTTAGGCTAGGTCTCACTCTCTGGACGTGGCCACTCGACAGCCAGGATGAGTTATTCAACATGAAGTAGGAATTGAAGAGGATGCTTAGCAAATTAGGGCACATGGATAAAAATGTTGAGTTACTTCGTGATTACTATGGGTGCCTTGGGACTAAAGTGAGTATTTTCTAAGATGACGAAAAGACAACCATGGTTTATGGTTTATGGTAATAATATTGCCCAATCCATGCTTAGCAGATTAGGGCACATGGATAAAAATGTTGAGTTACTTCGTGATTACTATGGGTGCCTTGGGACTAAAGTGAGTATTTTCTAAGATGACGAAAAGACAACCATGGTTTATGGTAATAATATTGCCCAATCCAGAAACCATTGTCAGAAAACGGGTTTATCTTAAATGACATTGTTAAGGTGGAGCACAAAATACAAGGAAATATGAGTAGGAAACAAGTGTACTGCTGGGGAGTTTATAACAAGGAAAAATAGATTAGATGGTTTGGATGTCAGGAACGATAGGATTTTAAACTCTTAGAGGAAAGTTCCACTGTACAAGGTAGCCCAATAGTTAGGTTGCTAATTTAAGTTAAAATGGCCTAAATAGAGCTGAAATTGGAAAATTAAGCTTTTGTATTTACCTCAAACCTTGGGTTACATCATTATTTTGGTTGTAATGTGAATTTGGGATAAAGGCTTTCTTGTAGTTCTTGTTTGTTGCAATATCAAAAGGGCAACACTCAAATATGAAAATGCCTAGGTGTGTGGTTACCTTAGTGTTCTGGGGCCTGGGTGTGCTATTGAGGCTAAGACCTCACGAACACACGTGTGACCCACCCAGTTTTTTTTTGATTGCCTAGGTAGAGGAACCGTGAAATCTTACTACGGTCAATTGGAAATCTTACTATGGTCAATTGGTTAGGTCTTGGTGGAGATATATGGATTTGGTTGCGGCATCAGGTTTCATTGTCACTGGAGTTGTACAAGGCATTATTTTAATTTCAACAACCATGGGGGCAACTTCAAGAAGGTCTTCTTGTTCGAAGATTCTATTTTCTTAGGAAATTTCGAACATGTTCTTAAATCGTTTAATTGCAAGAGAACCTTTAGTATTCATATTTAATTGAAATAACCTCCTAACATAAAACATCCAAATGTTGGGCCCATGTCATGTTGTATCCGTGTGAACCGATTTTTCATTTACATGTAAATGTTGGTTGTGTGGGTTCTGGAATTTACCCGTTAAATTTACAAAACTCATCATTGTCCTTTGAATTTGTATTGAAAACTTCTGCCTTCTTGGTTTATATTTAAGGCTTATTTGGTTCTTATCAGTGTTCTAAAAAGCGGGATTAGGCGGCGCCTAGGCGCCGCCTAGGCGCTGGGCGGCGCGGCGGCGCCCAACTTTGGGCCGGAATCGGCCCCCAGGCGGGCCAGGGAGAAAGGCGGGCCTGGGCGGCCGCCTAGGCGCTCGAGGCGGTGGGGCGGCCGCCTAGGCGGACTTGTTCGTGGCCGGTGGGCGGCCGCCTAGGCGGGTTCCAAATTTTTTTGAATTTTTTTTTTAAGTGATCAGGATTCAGGACCCGCCCCGAAACCCGAAACCCGAAGAAGAAGAAGAAGAAGAAACAGCAGCAGTAGCCAGCAGCTTCCAAAAAAAAGAAGTGGCAGCAACGAAACAAAAGAGAGGAAGGAAGAAGAAGCAGCAGAGGAAGAAGAAGAAATAGCAGAGGGAAGAAGGAGGCAGCAAACAAAGGACAAAGGTTAGGGTTCTCACCTTCTCTTCTTCTCCATATTCATCTTCTCTTCTCTTCTTTCTTTTTCTTTCCCTTTTTCCCTAGCCGGTTAGGGCTCGAGCAGCTTTTTTGTCTTTTTTTTTTTTTGATTGGCAATGGCGAGCAGCATATTTATGACCCCCTTTTTTTTTGATTGGCGAGCAGCTTTTTTTTTTTGATCTGTATTTTCTTTCTTTGCTTGTCGAGCAGCATATTCAGGACCCCCTTTTTTTTTCCCTCCACAGTACAGTGTTCTCCACACTCCACAGTGCTGCTAGCGTGCTGCACACACACATAGTAAAGAATGAAAAAAATGTTAAAAGTTATGAAACAGAAAAATGTCTAGACAAATTAAATTGCAAATTATATTCTTGCATTTTATATTATTTGCTTTCATTTTATATAACATATTTTTATTGCGTGAAATAGAAAAATGTCTGGAAGTCGATCTAATACGGCATCCTCTGACAATGTCAACGTTTCAAGTTCATCGGTGCTTCGGCGTTCCTCTACTGATATTGGATGGGAGTACGGTGCATTGGTTGATCCTGCAAATCTAGACAAATTAAAATGCAAATTATGTGGCAAAATTTGTTCTGGAGGGATTTATAGGATCAAACAACATATAGGTCATATTAAGGGAAATGTGGCTTCATGTCCGAGATCTACGAAAGAAGATCAAGATAAATGCAAGGCGGCTATTGAAGCTAGCAAAGTCAAGAAGAAGGAGAAGAGAAAACAAGAGGAAAGCATAAGGGAAGAGGTACAAATTGAAGATCAAGATGAAGAAGAAGAAATTGAAATTGTGGGATCAAGAAAAAGACCACATTTTCTTGGAGCTATGGACAAATGGGCTACATCCATCAATCCCGATAGTGGGACAAATCCGACAAAGAGGCTAAGACAACAAAATATGAATGAGGCATTATTTAAAGAAAAGACGGAAGCTGTGCATCAATATTTGGCTAAGTGGGTGTATGAGGCCGGCATACCTTTTCATGCTATTACCCTTGATAGTTTTGATCGGTTTATTGAAGCGGTTGGTCAATTCGGTCCAGGTTATCGGAAGCCAAGCCAATATATGTTGAGGGAACCACTTTTGAAGAAAGAGATGGAGAAAACTAAAGAGTCACTCAAGAAGCATGAAGAAGAATAGAATAAAAGTGGTTGTTCAGTTATGACCGACGCTTGGACCGACCGTAAGAGGAGGAGTATCATGAACATGTGCGTCAATTGTATTGAAGGTATGCTATTTTTTTTGCTTAATGGTAAATTTCATATATTTTTTGCTTAATGGTAAAATTTATATATTTTTTGCTTAGTGGTAAATTTATATATTTTTTGCTTAAGGTACAAGTTTTCATTCTTCACAAGAAGCTTCAATAGATGCACACACTGGAGAATATATATTCCATTACGTTGACAAGTGCATTGAAGAAATTGGGCCCAAAAGTGTAGTTCAAGTTGTGACGGATAATGCGTCGAACAACATGGCGGCTGCCAAGTTATTGAAGGAGAAGAGGCCTACTATTTTCTGGACCTCATGTGCCACTCACACAATAGATCTTATGCTTGAAGGGATTGCTAAAATTTCGAAGTTCAGAGATGTGATCGACAAAGCAAAGGCATTCACAGTGTTCATTTATTCTCATCATAGGACATTGGCTATGATGAGAAAATATACAAAAAGACGTGACATAGTGAGACCGGATGTGACTCGATTTGCAACGGCATTCTAGACTTTGCAAAGTATATTTGAGAAGAAGCATCAATTTCATGCAATGGTGGGTTCTTCTGATTGGGAATCAAGCAAATTGTGTCATGGTACCGCAAAAGGAAAGAAAGCCTATGCCATTGTGGTAAGTGCAAGCTTTTGGTCGGGTGTAGCACTATGCTTGCGATTGTTTGCTCCATTAGTCAAGTTACTTAGATTGACTGATGGAGATAAGAAGCCATCAATGGGTTTTATTTACGGGGAGCTCAAGCAAGAGAACAAGTAAAGGTTGTGTTTCAAAACAATGAGATGAGCTATAGGCCGATCATTGAAATCATCGATTCAAAAGCCACCGGCCGTCTTGATAGCCCCTTGCATTTGGCGGGCTACTTACTAAATCCTTATTATGCATATAAGGATACTAGTAGCTTTGATGATCCAACACTTAATGATGGTCTTATGCAATGTGTTGAGACTTTCTTCTCCGACGATTTGGACATGCAAGATCGAATCATGAACGAGGAGCTAGGAAGATACAAGATGAGAGAGGGTTCATTTGGAAGAGCCTTAGCACTAAAAGGATGTACAAACAATGATGACAAGTATAATCCAGGTATAATTATTTAAAAATATTTGTCTTAAGTTTCATTGAAATTTTATTTGCTACTAATTTACTTTGATCAATAGTACTTTGGTGGTCAAACTATGGAGGTTCTACTCCCAACTTGTTGAAAATTGCAAAAAGAATTCTAGCTTTAACAACTAGTTCTTCCGGATGTGAGAGAAATTGGAGCACCTTTGAAGGGGTAAGTTTAATATAATTATAATTAGTTCTTTAACAACTAGATCTTTCCTTGCAATATCTAACTTTGTAGTTTATATTTTTTATGTAGATACATACAAAGAAGAGAAATAGGCTAGATGTGGAAAGGTTGAACAATCTAGTCTATGTGCAATTTAATGCAAAACTTATAAACAAGAAGAAAAGAGAAGTGACAGATGATGTACTACATTCTAATGAGCCAATCCATACTCAAGGATGGGTTGTAGAGGGTGGAGATGATGATGAAGATGATAGTGGACCACATGAGGGACTTACTTGGGCAATGGTTGGACAAGCATCGGGTGCGGACGACTACTTACAACCTAGAAGAAGTAGCAGAAATGTCGTGCCAGAACAAGTTGAATCAGAAACCGAAGATGAAGGAGATGAGGACATTGAGTGTGAATCTGATGGTCCTTCTATGGCTTTTGTTGATTATGAAAATGAAGAAGTGGGATCCATGCCGACGGACACTTAGAAGAAAGAGAGGAGATATTCTTATTTTGTTGCTATAATATTGTTAGCTACTTGAATTATGTTTGAACTTGTAGTCTTGTCTATGTTGTCTTGAACTATGAATTTGACTTTGTTTACTTATTATGAGAAACTTTAAATTTGGAGTATAATTTTCACTTTAGCATATTTTAATTCCTATGTTTTTTGCGGTGACCGCCTAATATTAGAAGGCCGCCTAGGCCCCGCCTAGGCGCCCTAGGCGCTAGGCGGTAGGTGGCCGCCCGCCTAGCGCCTAGCGCCTTTTACAACCTTGGTTCTTATGATTGTTGTACTCTGGTCTATCACATAATCTCATTTTGTTTTGCACAATGCCCTTTGTGTTATACTTCTCTTTGTGCAGTCAGAGTCACCCCTCAAGGATTTGTAGACATAGGAATATGATAAGCAAAATGGATCAACGTGAGAGTTTCTAAAAGAAAAAATCAAAATGATTTATCTAACCTTAAACCATGAATTTGATCACTAAGGCGTTAACATTGGCATACTGTTGATGTTCATGAATCGCCTCCCTTTATGTTTATTGTCAGTACCGATAAATTAGTTTAAAACTCTGAATATTGATTTCAAATATATAAAATTGACCTCACTGAACAATCACATGTCTAAACCCTGAAGACTCCAAACCAATGGATAGACAGGAAGAGTCATGTTCCTTCTTCTAGTAGGTAGGCTAATTGGCTGACGTGTATAGAGTAAGGATAATTGGCTGACGTGCATAGAGTTCAGGGGAGTAGAAGAAAATGAGAAAATGAAGGAAATACAGCAGTTTACCGTAACTTGCAGTCAGCAATATAGCTCTTTATCGTAAAGCTTATGAAAGTCCTGTGCATCTCAATATCATTTTCAGACTTGTGTAAACAATTCCAGTATGGTGATCTTTTCATCTATCATTGTACGACCTTATCTCATTCAGATAAGCTGCTCTTGTTTAATTGTTTCTATGACATGACAAATATAACTCTCTTTTTTAATTCAAAGTTTACTCTTTTTTTTTAATTTTCATTAGAATCCCAAAAGAAAACTGTACTAAGTGATAGATGACTGAATTTTGCATTAAGCCTATTACCATTAGAAACTACAGCTACTGACTATCAGATTTGATGCAGATTGTTGAAGGAATGTCTGAGGAACAGCGAAGGGTACTGCTCTTCTTTTGGACTTCAGTGAAGTACTTGCCAGTGGATGGATTTGGTGGTCTGCATACCAAACTGTATATTTATAAGTCCAATTCCCGTGACCACCTACCGACTTCACAGACATGCTTCTACCGCCTACGCCTTCCCCAATACCCGTCCATGTCCATCATGCGGGATCGGCTTCAGTTGATCACTCAAGAGCATGTGAGCTGCTCCTTTGGTATGTTGTAGCAACAGACGGATTCTCGGGAAAGAAAGCTGGGTGCTTATGTACAGATCTTACAAAGAAAAATACTATTGTCTATTCTAGGGATCTATCTACATACATGTCTTAGTTATCAGGCTAGTCTGGTTACTTGTTCAGTTTGGTAAATTTTGCTAGGAAGTAAATGCAAAGCGTTTCTTTGTTGCTCATTGCTGGAAATAATTGTTTTGAGCTGCAGAAAAGAATAGAAAAAAAGGGCGGCATCGTCTTTGCTTTCTTGACCAGAACCACCGTGAGTTCTGAACGAACTGTTTTCTTTGGATACTCGACTGCTCATGCTTACTACTACGCATTTCTTGTGTTATGCGTAGGTGACTGAACAACTAGAAAAGTAAGTTGCAAACTTTTTCTTCTAGTGATCTACCTGCAGAAACATTGTAGTTGCTTTTTTGTTGTTGTAAACTGACTCTAATGAGTTGTTATTGTAATTTGAATGCTGCCCTTGAGCTATCATGGATGTTGCACGGACATGGTCAACCGGATGTGATATGACATAACATCTAGTTTAGATATGATGTGACATAGTAAGGACATGATATCTATTTTGGTATGTTCTAGTGTATTTTGGAGTTGTTGTGACATGCTAAGGATGTGACATCTATTTTGGTATTTTCTATTGTATTTTGGAACGTTCGTGGTATGTTTGATATACACGACATGATCCAGATTTTTGAAGTATACATGTTTCTTAGTCGTTATGTTTTGCCAGTTAAAGTTGTAGAACATGTTAATTATAATGGCCAATGTTATGCGGCATTAGTTAGGGGACAATACAATTTACTCTCGTTTTATTCTTGGAGGCAACACAAAAATTTTCTTAGGGGACAACACATGATCTTTCTTCTTCCTCAAACTATTTTCCTCTTTCAACTTTAAACCCCAAACCTTGTAGCAATTGATGATGGAGACGCCTAGAATCAACAAACCTACATAATCAATATAGAATTCTATCAGTTGAAGCTAGAATTTTTTTTTTCCTTTAGATTCTAGGTTTTCTCAAATCTATGACTTTTTGTTTAGATTCTTAGTTACATGTTTTATTATGGTTTTCTAGTAGAAAGTTTACTAAAACACTACTCCTAAAGTTTTGAACTCCATTAATGGAAGTTCGAAACTTCAACAAATATAACCACATTTAGGACAATGGAAGATTGTCCAAATTTTGACAGTTCTGAAAGCAAAGATCATAGATGTCATGTCTCGACCCACGAAATCGTTCGTTCTCGCATCAATTTTTGCCGAATCGATCGTCCTCACTGGGACGTGATGTCGTACGAGTCTGAAGTTGCACTTGGCAAGATGATTAAATCGTTTATGGTTATCTCTAATTAACAACATTCGCAGCGGAAGAAACTGAGTCATATTGAAGTTAAAGCAGAGTATAAGGCAGTGGAATACAAAGGCTCTCAATAGCCCTTGACCTAGTTTGACCTAGATTGCATATCATGCACTAGAAAATCATACCTAACACTGTTAAAATCATATTTAACACATGTATATTTCATCTTTAGGTCTGTGACTCCACTCTGAACCTCGATTCATATTGACAGCTCAGGACGCAGGCGAGTACATTCTCTGATAGTTTTTATTGCTTTGATATATACTATATCCGATTCAGTTGTAGTATTTTACTTGATTCTCGACACGAGGATACATGGACTAGTATACGTTAGATCCTGTCATGAGATATTATTCCTGGATTACCTGGTATATGGGTACGTTGTTCGATCATGTTTCCTGTACTTGTATAGACACCGATTTGGGAGTGGGCTAGTCCCATGCTCTTTGAATCCCGTGTCATAACGTGTCATGGTTGGATCCATTATACTACTCGGGGATGGTGAGTTATTAGAGGTATATGATCAATACCCCCCTCTTGTTACTACTTGTGCATAGCTCCACCATCACCACACGTAGGGTGTAGCCTGACTTGATACTACTTGTGCATAGCTTTTCATTTTGGCCGGCCTGATCCTATATACTACTTGTGCATAGCCGGTCAAATAGAACAACCTGATCTAGACCCAAACCGATCACATAACGCTCTAATATCTCAAGACACTGTTTATATTTACATTGTACATCAGATATTATTGTACTGCTTTACATTCCAGTATTTTACACCCTGACATGATATTCAGTTCACTTGTACTGTTTTACTTCCAGTCTTGATATTTCATCTTGTATTCCATTATAATTTTTTCTTATAGTATTTGTCAATTCATATGGAACTGCTGTTGGCGTTTGTACTTGCTCATATCCTAAGAGGATAATCCCGCGTTGTTTTACAGAGGACTTAGATGCAGATTGCTCGACCTTCTACGAATTTGGCATAGATGGATACTTCGACCAGGATCTTCCTATGGAGCCGGTGCTCTTAGATGATGCACCGCCTGTAGTGACTTAGATTAGTTAGGTTTGACTGGATTGCATTCCGGCTTGATACTTTGGACTTTTAGTATTTATTTGGGATTTGTGTTATGTCTTAAATTCTGAACTTGTGATTGTGACTTTGCATGTATTTCAGTCTATCTATTTCCATCTTTATCTCTATCATATTTGTACATATTGTCACGTCCCGATTCCGTAGAATCGATAGTCGTTCCCCGGGCGTGATGCCGTGTGAACCTAAGTTGCGATCGCACAAGGCATAGTCATAAGGTTATCCGAAACACAATATCAAGTTAGAGTACGCAGAGAAATTGATTAACACATTTGAAATAGAAGGAACTTTTTCATTTCATTGATAATAAATATCATTTATATTGACTCCATTACAATCATTGTCGTGCGGGCTACAACATGACTCGATTACAAAATGAACGCTGATGAGATAGTCGTTTTATACATTACATCCCTTTTTACAAGCAAAATATAACACTTTTCACCTGCTATTGAGGGAAGTCGAGTCGTCATCTTTTCTTTCTTTTGGACTGAGTGCGGGGTCTTCAAAAGGATTCAGAAACAAGCCTTCAACACACGGACGATGCTTCAAAAGTGTTCACGCCGCCATGAGCTTTAAGTGGCACGCCCTTCGTGGTTCGGGTACCTGCGTGGAGAGCGAGTTTATATGACTTAATGTATGAATGTTTCTAACCATCCTAATGAATTTCAAACAAGCATATGAGAAGCATAATGTGAAATACATTGAAACTTACCCACGGCGGACCGCACCGCGCCTTATGAGACTTACCATGTTCTTTCCTGTCAATTGTTATTATTTTCATACTAAGTGCAATATTACGTGTGATTGGTCACTGGCTCCCAGAGCCATCTTGGACTCCTTTAGCTTTTGTTAGTCGGGGCTCTTTCAGCGCGAGTAGCGAGCCCCACTGCAAGTCCCGGTCTAACCCGTGCCCAGCACAGCTATATAGTTTTCTTTTTCGGCCGCAACGGTCCCGTGGTCCCGGGTTGCTATGCGGGAAAATGCTCACCTTGTCGACAAGTTGTCCATGACTGTGCAAAGACCTATTTTTAGTTATTAAGATATAGCCAACATTTCCTTTGAAAACTTGATCATTTTATCATGTTCGTACCCTTACATTTATTCTTTCATTCGTAACAACATTATCGATTTACCTAAGAAAGGGTCGAGAAGAGAAGGGTCAGCCACTCACCTTGAGTTTACTTGAAGCGAGAGAACTTATTGGTCGTGCTAGATGTCGCCTACGCGATTACCTGAAATCGCACAAGCAACCGATTAGAACACTGTATTATTCAAGAAGTTCGATAGAAAATACGAGTTCGAAATACAAGCCATGAAAACCATCGAAAATATTCACGAAAACGCATTCAGAAAACCAAGGCCAAAAACCAACGCAAGCGGCATGAAAAACAGAGCAACGAGAGGTCTCTCCCGACTCAGCCTCATAGTCAATCCTTGAGGCACAACCCGCTGAATATGGGACTTGGTTCCGAAGAAGCCATTCCATAACGGGGAATGGATCTTAATTCAACCGTTCCCGTTCGACCGATTTGATCGATCCCGACCTATCGGTCCCGACCGAATCGATAGCGACAATATTCCTTTCTCGCGCACCCCGTGGACGAAGAACGGAGCACGATGTAGGGACGGGGCACTACACCATAACCAACTAAGAAAAAGTTTCATGCTCGAAACTTAAGAATAGGACCTACCTCTACGAGAACAATGAAGGGAATTTTTTCTTTATTTCTGACTCAAGCTCCCACGTCGACTCCTCGACCGAATGGTTTCTCCAGAGGACAAGGACGAGAGGAATGGCACGGTTGCGGAGAAGTTTATCTTTGCGCTCCAAGACATGCACAGGCTCTTCGACATATGACAAGTCCGCTTTCAGATCCAGCTGACCTAAATCTACCACATGGCTCGGATCGTGTACGTACTTCTGCAATTGTGAGACGTGGAAGACGTTGTGTACCTCCGACAACGCAGGCGGTAAGGCAATTTGGTAAGCTACTGGGGCGACTCGCTTCAATATTTCGAACGGACCAACAAATCTTGGGCTCAACTTTTCTTTCGCGTCGAATCTGGTAACTCCACGCATGGGTGTCACTTTCAGGAATACATGGTTGCCTTCTAAGAACTCGAGGGGGAGTCGGTACGTATCGGCATAACTCTTTTGTCGACTTTGTGCTATTTTCAATATCTCCCGTATCAACTTGACCTTCTGCACAGTCTGCTCCATCAGTTCCGGGCCAAGTATATGCCGTTCCCCGACTTCATCCCAACAAATGGACGATCTGCACTTCCGGCCGTACAAAGCTTCATACGGCACCATTTGGATGCTGGAATGATAGCTGTCACCCTCATTTCCCGTATTTCCCGTATTCCGTATTTATACTCGTATCTGGATTTTGGCATGTATTTTTATTTTTCTCAACTTGTGAAATTTTGGTATTTCTCGTATTTTGGGTTTTGACATGGCTCGATTTTAATTGGTTTGGGTTGGTTTGGTTTGGTTTAATGTGTATTAGAACACCTTAGCCTATGCTCCACCCTCAACACACCACATCCCACCCTCTTTAAAACTCCACCAACTTTCTCTCTCTCCTCATAAACCTCCATTAATCTTCTTCTTCTCCTTCCTCTACACAACACCAACCCATAGGCAAGTGCACCTTGCCACCACATGAGGACCCTATTTTATTTGTCCATTTGCTAGATTAGGACATGGTGATCAACATTAGAACTTGGTATTTTGTGATTTGGAGTCCCCATTGTTCTAGATCTAAGTTTTTCCCTATTTTCGGATTTACATGGTTTTGATCTATTTAAGTTGGATTTTTATGGGTTTTGATGTTTCCATGTGGAAGAGAATTCCATTTCACCCTAGTTGGAACTTTGGAAATCCGGATTTGAAGTTCGGATGGCCAAGTTGTGATGTTTTGAAGTTTTGGGAACCATTGGAGCCTCTTCTCAGCCATGGAGAAGAAGACCCTGCGTGCGTGCTTTTATGCGTACGCAGCTCTCTTGCGTGCGTGCTTTTGTGCGTACGCAGCTCTCCTGCGTGCGTGCTTTTGTGCGTACGCAGCTCTCCTGCGTGCGTGCTTTTGTGCGTACGCAGCTCTCCTGCGTGCGTGCCTTTTGTGCGTACGCAGCTCTCCTGCGTGCGTGCGTGTGTGCCCTTGTGCGTACGCTGCTCCCCTGCGTGCGTGCCCTTGTGCGTACGCTGCTCCCCTGCATGCGTGCTCTTGCGCGTACGCTGCTCCCCTGACCCCTTGCTTAACCCATTGGCTCTTGGAGTTTTGGTCTTATTTCTTTAAGCTTGGCTCTTCTATAGCCCTGTATATTGATATTTTATTAGATATTTTACGCCCATTTTATATCCTTACGCCTTTTGTCATGAACTTGATTTTACTTAATATGTTTGGAATGACTATTGTACATGGCATGGTATGACAAGGAACTAGCATAACACGATAGTGACCCGTAGTGGTGCACTCCTGACATGACCAACCTGACATGATAGTGGCCCGTCGTGGCGCACTCCTGACAAGTACCCTGACATGATTTATCTTGATGCTGTTGCGACGGCTAACTTGACTCGTATAATCAACTTGACACCGTGGGTGTTCCTGCTTGCTTGCTTGTGCAATCCACTTGTCTTGTCTTGCATCATGTCTAGGACGTGACTCCCTGGTTTTCCACGGTCAGGGATTCGCACTGAACATGGATTAGGCTAATGACTATATCTAACTATAGTTCATGGAGAATTTTCAGTCACAGGCAATCTCGTTATCTGGGCGCTCTTAATTGGACTTGTAGCTTGCCGACGAGTAGAGCACATTTCCAGCGCACTGTCATGTGTTGCACCCTCTAAGTCACCTAAGGGTATATCGTCTTCGGGGCGATGTACCCAACCATACTCTCAACCCGCGGAAGGATAACTGGATGGTCTGCAGGGCTTGGGACTGGAAAATTCTCATTTGCATCTTGTTAGTAATTAAGGCTTGTGATAACCCTAGTTAGTTAAGTAGTAAGCCGTAGTAATTGCTTGGCCGCTTGTGAATGGATGGAGTCCAGCCTTGTCTAAGTCTTGTCTAGTACCAGTACCTGACTACTCTTGAACTTGACTGTTTTACTTATTATTAAACAATAAATGAGTGGAGACAGAGTGCTATTCAGGCGAAGGGTTACAACCCCGGTCCTTGTCTGGTTTAAGGGTTGTAACCTGGCTCCCGGAATGGTCCCACGTCACTAGTCGTTTATTGTCCTGTTGCACTCTTTATTTACTTGTACCTTCTTCCTTTTCTTTTCTTATGTTCTGATATGCTGGCTTTTGTTCTTATTTCGTGGCCTCCTTTGTGGCACTTGCTCTTCTGGGGTTTGACCCAGCTGGTTTTGTGTGGCCAGATTTCGGAGCAGCTCCCGAGGATCTTCCGAACCTCCAGCCCGATGGTGGCGACTAGAAGGAACCCGGGCTACGAGTGGGTTTTCTATTTTGTTTTGCTCACTCTATTGTAAAGTTATTCTTTTGAGGCGTTTAGCCGACGAGCACCTGTTAGCTCGATGCACTTTACTTACTGTCTGCCTACGGGCTGTAAACATGATTAACAAATCCTAGGGTTGATCATGTATGACTTAACTCTTGCTAGTCCCCGCATTTTGTATGACTAGCTTCATGATCAGCTGAATATGTAATATTTGGGACGACTTATTATTGTATATTTAATGATCATACATCTTGCGACCTTACTTACTTGCTTGTGATTGAGACATTAGGCTTGTTCATGACCATAAGAGACTGTTGGCTTGTAGTAAACCCTCATATATCTAGACAGCCGTGACCGTATATCGAGGTGGTTTCCATTTCAATATACGTAGCTGGCTATGTCTGCCCCCGCTCTCCAGTATTCTGGTTCTGGGGCGTGATAATAGCTGTTGTTGTATGCAAACTCAGCCAACGACAGATGTACGTCCCAGCTTAACTTCAAGTCGATCGCACAGAGTCATAACATGTCTTCGAGAATCTGGTTCACCCGCTATGTTTGGCCGTCAGTCTGAGGATGATAAGCTGAGCTAAACTTTAACTTGGTCCCCAACGCTGAATGAAAACTACCCCAGAAACATGCCACGAACCGTCCATCCCGATCCGAGACGATATATACTGGGACCCCGTGCAGCCGAACTATTTCATCAAGGTATATCTGAGCAAGACGTTCGACGCTCAAAGTAACTTTAATGGCTATGAAGTGCGCTGACTTGGTTAGTCGATCGACGATGACCCAGACGGCGTCGTTTTCCCGCGGCGTCCTCGGCAAGCCAACAACAAAGTCCATAGTGACATGATCCCACTTCCACTCTGGAATGGCAAGGTTCTGCATCTCCCCGCCCGGTCGCTGGTGCTCGGCTTTAACTTGCTAACATGCCATACACTTCGACACAAAGAGCGCTACGTCCCTCTTCATGCCATGCCACCAAAAGACAACGCGAAGGTCCTTATACATCTTGGTGCTACCAGGATGTAAGAAATATTTTGCATAATGCGCCTCAGACATTATCTCCTTTCTAAGTTCTGCGTCATCCGGAATGCATAGCCGACCCTTGACTCGCAACACTCCCGACTCATCCTCTGCAAAGTCGAACGCTTTTCCTGTCGACATCAGCTTTCGCATCTTCTCCAGGTATGGGTCGTCCTTCTGAGCAGACTTGATTCTCTCCAATAGGCTCGGTTCCAGCCGTAGTTGTGCCAGCTTCATGTCTCTAAAATGAACTCGGAGTTCAATGCCCATTCCTTCCAAGTCAAGCAACAGTCGACTGTTGATGTATAACGAAGCTAAGTACTTCCGGCTCAGCGCATCCGCTACAATATTTCCTTTGCTCGGTGTGTAGTCGATTGATGAGTCGTAGTCTTTGATCAGTTCGAGCCATCGTCTTTGCCGCAAATTCAGTTCTTTTTGGGTAAAAAGATACTTGACGCTTTTGTGGTCCGTATAAATCCTGTATGCCACGCCATAAAGATAGTGACACCACAGCTTCAATGCGAACACAATCGCCGCTAGTTCTAGGTCGTGCGTGGGATAGTTCTTCTCGGGCGGCTTCAACTGCTGGAAAACAAAAAATATCACCTTATCCCGCTGCATGAGCACACACCCCAAGCCCTGGCCAGAAGCATCGCTGAAGATTTGAAATCCCTCAGTCCCTTCAAGAAGAGCGAGTATCGGTACCGAAACGAGCCGTAGTTTGAGCTCCTGGAAGGAAGCTTTACAGTCGTCTGACCACTCGAATGCGACTCCTTTTTGGGTGAGGCGAGTCAACGACGATGCGATCTTCGCGAAGTCCTTCACGAAGCGTCTGTAGTATCCCGCCAAGCCTAAAAAGCTTCAAATTTTGATAACTGATACGGGCCGTTTCCAATCAGCAACTGCCTCGACTTTCTTTGGATCGACTGCGATGCCCGCGGTGGAGATGATGTGCCCGAGAAATGAGACGTTGTTCAGCCAGAATTTGCATTTGCTCCTCTTCGCATACAACTGATTCTCTTGAAGGGTTTGAAGTACCGTCCGCAGGTGTTCTGCATGTTGCGCTCGGTCCTTCGAGTAGACGAGGATGTCGTCGATGAAGACTACTACGAATTTGTCAACGAACGGACGTAACACCCGATTCATTAGATCCATGAAGACGACAGGGGCATTTGTCAGACCGAACGACATTACCAAGAACTCGTAATGGCCGTAGCGAGTACGGAAGGCAAACTTCGGCACGTCATCTAGCTTGACTTTGAGTTGGTGATAACCTGATCGCAGATCAATCTTCGAAAATACCGTTGCACCTTGGAGCTGGTCAAACAAGTCGTCGATGTGGGACATGGGGTATTTGTTCCGGATGGTGGCCTTTTCAATTCTCGATAGTCGATGCAGAGCCGCATCGATCCATCCTTCTTTTTTACAAATAGCACAGGCATATCCCACTGCGAGACACTCAGACGGATAAATCCTTTGTCAAGTAATTTCTGTAGCTGTGCCTTTAGTTCTTTTAATTCTGCAGGGACCATTCTGTATGGAGCTTTCGAGATCGACCGGGTGTCAGAGAATGTGTCGATAGTGAACTCTATTTCTCGATCGGGCGGCATGTCGGATAGCTCGTCCGGGAACACGTCTGGGAATTCTGCCATAACGTCGGTCTGACCCGCGTTTGCACCATCCTGTCTCATGTCACGAACGAACGCCAAGTAGCCTTCGCATCCGGAATGAAGCAGCTTTCGAACAGAAATTATCGAGATCACCATGCAGGTCGACGATGCTTCACCACACGAATAGAAGAATTCGGGCACTCCAGGTATGCGGAAGGTGACCTTCTTTCCTACGCAGTCGATGGTGGCGTTGCAAGGATCGAGCCAATCCATACCTAGTATGATATCGAAGTCCTTCATATCTAGAACTATCGCATCAAAGCCGATCTTTTGACCTCCAATACATATGGCTCCTCCCTCGCAGGATAAATTTGTGAGTAATGGTACACCCGAAGGCATACTTACGCTAAGATCGAGGTCTAACAACATTATAGGAAATTTGTGCTCGGCGGCGAAGTCCGCCGATATGAAACTATACGAAGCACCTGAATCAAATAACACATGAGCAGGTACATTATTGAAATTCAATATACCTGCACAATAGAGTCGAAAGCGAACACCTCGTCTCGAGTCAGGGCGAAGATGCACCCTTGAGCATTATGACGTCGGTCTTGGTTGTTGGTTGAGTGGGCTGAGGAGGTCGGGGCGCCTGTCTTCGATTCTCTTGATGGTGTTGTTGTGGTGGGACGTTGTGATGCAGTCGAGAATTTGGACAATTTCGAGCGAAGTGACCCTTCTGTCCGCAAGCGAATCAATCTACCTTAGGGGCAAAGCAGTAGCTGGCATGGTGTCCAACTTGACTGCAATTTGCACACTGAGGTATCATTTTCTGACCCTTATAGTCGCCAGTGTATGAAAGCTTTGACGCGTAGTTGCTGCCTCTCGTATAGCTAGGATGTTTGTGATTGGAGTGGTGTACAACATCAACAGCAACGAAAGGGTATTGGCTCTCAAGGCGAAGAGTATGATTCAGAGCCTCGCCCATGGTTTTGTACTCCGAAACCGTCACATGAGCAGCAATAGAGGGCCGCAGACCCACTTCGAAACGTCGCACACGACACTCTTCTGTGTGGAGAAATGCACCAGCAAATTTAGACAATCTGTTGAACTCTGCGGTGTACTGTTGCACTGTCAGGTTCCCTTGCTTCAACTGCATGAACTTATTTTTCTTTGCTTGATGAATGGCTGACGAAAGGTACTCGACTTCAAAAGTTTTGCGGAGCGTGGCCCAAGAGATCGACGCTGTGTTGTTGTCACGTCGGATCGCTCGTTTGTGCACGACCCACCATTCGTACACGTTCAACCGTAGTTGAAGTTGTGCGCAGGCGAATTGTTTTGATTCTTCAATGCCGAGGAGCTTGATGTGATCTTCCAGCTTTTCCAACCAGTCGATAGCAATAGAATGGCCTTCGGTGCTGCTGAAAAAAATACGACACGCTTTCTTGAATTCTGACACTTCAAAGTTGTATCTTTTCGGTGCCGCCGGTTGACGCTCGGGCTCCTCCGTGTCGACTTTGATAGGTTGGACCGTCGGCACGGTGACAGTAGGCGCAGTCACAGAATTTTCGTTAGCCCCAATTGTCTGGACGATCTGCTGTAGAGTATCTAGCTATTTTTTTTGCAGCTTAGCTTGTGCATCGAAGCGAGCTTCGAACTGGGCCTGTCGTGCCTCCGTCTGTTGATGTTGGTCCTCGGACTGTTTCTGCTGTGCCTCCATCATGCGCAACATCCTTTCGATGGTATTGTTAGAAGCTCCGGCCCGTGAGCTGCTCGAACCGCTAGAAGCGCTCTGTTCTTGCTCGGCCGCAGGCTCCGACACTTCTGCAATACGAAGGCAAACACATCAGTCTCAAATTACTATGGACTCATTGTATGGAATAACTTATCTCATCGATACGAGGTCAAAGGTTTGAAACTCTAGACATGAGGCCAAAGGATGTAAAGCCGTGCTCTGATACCATTATGTCATGTCCCGATTTCGTAGAATCGATAGTCGTCCCCCGGGCATGATGTCGTGCGAACCTAAGTTGCAATCGCACAAGGCATAGTCATAAGGTTATCCGAAACACAACATCAAGTTAAATTACGCAGAGAAATTGATTAACACATTTGAAATAGAAGGAACTTTTTTATTTCATTGATAATAAACATCATTTACATTGACTCCATTACAATCATTGCCGCACAGGCTACAACATGACTCGATTATAAAACAAACATTGATGAGATAGTCGTTCCATACATTACATCCCTTTTTACAAGCAAAACTTAACACTTTCCACCTGCTATTGAGGGAAGTCGAGTTGTCATCTTTTCTTTCTTTTGGACTGAGTGCGGGATCTTCAAAAGGATTCAGAAACAAGCCTTCAACACACGGACGATGCTTCAAAAGTGTTCACGCTGTCTTGAGCTTTAAATGGCACGTCCTTCGTGGTTCGGGGTACCTGCATGGAGAGCGAGGATCAGTACATTATACTTTGTACTGGTACATGGCTATTTAAGTTCCAAGCTCTCATTTGGTTGAAGAGTTTATATGACTTAATGTATGAATGTTTCTAACCATCCTAATGAATTTCAAATAAGCATATGACAAACATAATGTGAAATACATTGGAACTTACCCAAGGCGGACCGTGCCGCGCCTTATGAGACTTACCATGTTCTTCCCTGTCAATTGTTATTATTTTCATACCAAGTGCAATATTACGTGTGATTGGTCACTGGCTCCCAGAGCCATCTTGGACTCCTTTAGCTTTTGTTAGTAGGGACCCTTTCAGCGCGAGTAGCGAGCTCCGCTGCAAGTTCCCGCCTAACCTGTGCCCAGCACATCTATATAGTTTTCTTTCTCAGCCGCAACGGTCCCCTGGCCCCGGGTTGCCGTACGGGGAAACGCTCACCTTGTCGACAAGTTGTCCATGACCGTACAAAGACGTATTTTTAGTTATTAAAATATAGCCAACATTTCCTTTGAAAACTTGATCATTTTATCGTGTTCGTGCCCTTGCATTTATTCTTTCATTCGCAACAACATTATCGATTAACCTAAGAAGGGGTCGAGAAGAGAAGGGTCAGCCACTCACCTTGAGTTTACTTGAGGCGAGAGAACTTGTTGGTCGCGCTAGACGTCACCTACGCGATTATCTGAAAGCGCACAAGCAATCGATTAGAACACTGTATTATTCAAGAAGTTCAATAGAAAATGCGAGTTCGAAATGCAAGCCATGAAAACCATCAAAAATATTCACGAAAATGCATTCAGAAAACCAAGGCCAAAAACCAACGCAAGCGGCGTAAAAAATAGAGCAACGGGAGGTCTCTTCTGACTCAACCGTAGAGTCAATCTTTGAGGCACAATCCGCTGAATATGGGACTTGGTTCCGAAGAAGCTAATCCATAACGGGGAATGGATCTTAATTCAACCGTTTTCGTTCGACCGATTCGATCGATCCCGACCTATCGGTCCCGACCAAATCGATATCGACAGTGTTCCTTTCTCGTGCACCCCGTGGATGAAAAACGGGGCACGATGTAGGGACGGGGCACTACACATATCTTTCTTAGATTTCATTCGATTGAGTTGTGATTATATCCCTCCGTACGGAGATGACATGTTATATACAACTGTGTCTAGATGTTATATGTTCTAGATGACCTATACAACGTTCTACCGCCGACTCTACGGTGTAGGCTGGACGTACCCACGTGCTCGTGCCCCTAAATAGGGTGCAGATCGTGATACATACATGCGTTATATATATATATAAACATGCACAATAGAGTCGAAAGCGAACACCTCGTCTCGAGTCAGGGCGAAGATGCGCCCTTGAGCATTATGACGTCGGTCTTGGTTGTTGGTTGAGTGGGTTGAGGAGGTCGGGGCACCTGTCTTCGATTCTCTTGATGGTGTTGTTGTGGTGGGACGTTGTGATGCAGTCGAGAATTTGGACAATTTCGAGCGAAGTGACCCTTCTGTCCGCAAGCGAAGCAATCTACCTTAGGGGCAAAGCAGTAGCTGGCATGGTATCCAACTTGACTGTAATTTGCACACTGAGGTATCATTTTCTGACCCTTATAGTCGCCAGTGTATGGAAGCTTTGACGCGTAGTTGCTGCCTCTCGTATAGCTAGGATGTTTGTGATTGGAGTGGGGTACAACATCAACAGCAACGAAAGGGTATTGGCTCTCAAGACGGAGAGTATGATTCAGAGCCTCGCCCATGGTTTTGTACTCCGAAACTGTCACATGAGCAGCAATAGAGGGCCGCAGACCCACTTCGAAATGTCGCACACGACACTCTTCTGTGTGGAGAAATGCACCAGCAAATTTAGACAATCTGTTGAACTCTGCGGTGTACTGTTGCACTGTCAGGTTCCCTTGCTTCAACTGCATGAACTCATTTTTCTTTGCTTGATGAATGGCTGATGGAAGGTACTCGACTTCAAAAGCTTTGCGGAGCGTGGCCCAAGAGATCGGCGCTGTGTTGTTGTCACGTCGGATCGCTCGATTGTGCACGACCCACCTGTCGTACACGTTCAACCGTAGTTGAAGTTGTGCGCAGGCGACTTGTTTTGATTCTTCAATGCCGAGGAGCTTGAAGTGATCTTCCAGCTCTTCCAACCAGTCGATAGCAATAGAATGGCCTTCGGTGCTGCTGAAAAAAATACGACACGCTTTCTTGAATTATGACACTTCAAAGTTGTATCTTTTCGGTGCCGTCGGTTGACGCTCGGGCTCCTCCGTGTCGACTTTGATAGGTTGGACCGTCGGCACGGTGACAGTAGGCGCAGTCATATAATTTTCGTTAGCCCCAATTGTCTGTACGATCTGCTGTAGAGTATCTAGCTATTTTTTTTGCAGCTTAGCTTGTGCATCGAATCGAGCTTCGAACTGGGCCTGTCGTGCCTCCGTCTGTTGATGTCGGTTCTCGGACTGTTTCTGCTGTGTCTCCATCATGCGCAACATCCTTTCGATGGTATTGTTAGAAGCTCCGGCCCGTGAGATGCTCGAACCGCTAGAAGCGCTCTGTTCTTGCTCGGCCGCAGGCTCCGACACTTCTGCAATACGAAGGCAAACACATCAGTCTCAAATTACTATAGACTCATTGTATGGAACAACTTATCTCATCGATGCGAGGTCAAAGGTTTTTGAAACTCTAGACATGAGGCCAAAGGAAGTAAAGCCGTGCTCTGATACCATTATGTCATGTCCCGATTCCGTAGAATCGATAGTCGTCCCCCGGGCGTTATGTCGTGCGAACCTAAGTTACAATCGCACAAGACATAGTCATAAGGTTATCCGAAACACAACATCAAGTTAGAGTACGCAGAGAAATTGATTAACACATTTGAAATAGAAGGAACTTTTTTATTTCATTGATAATAAACATCATTTACATTGACTCCATTACAATCATTGCCGCACGGGCTACAACATGACTCGATTATAAAACAAACATTGATGAGATAGTCGTTCCATACATTACATCCCTTTTTACAAGCAAAACTTAACACTTTCCACCTGCTATTGAGGGAAGTCGAGTTGTCATCTTTTCTTTCTTTTGGACTGAGTGCAGGATTTTCAAAAGGATTCAGAAACAAGCCTTCAACACACGGACGATGCTTCAAAAGTGTTCACACTGCCTTGAGCTTTAAATGGCACGCCCTTCGTGGTTCGGGGTACCTGCGTGTAGAGCGAGGATCAGTACATTATACTTTATACTGGCACATGGCTATTTAAGTTCCAAGCTCTCATTTGGTTGAAGAGTTTATATGACTTAATGTATGAATGTTTCTAACCATCCTAACGAATTTCAAATAAGCATATGACAAACATAATGTGAAATACGTTAGAACTTACCCACGGCGGACCGTGCCGCGCCTTATGAGACTTACCATGTTCTTTCCTGTCAATTGTTATTATTTTCATACCAAGTGCAATATTACGTGTGATTGGTCACTGGCTCCCAGAGCCATCTTGGACACCTTTAGCTTTTGTTAGTCGGGACCCTTTCAGCGCGAGTAGCGAGCTCCGCTACAAGTTCCCGCCTAACCTGTGCCCAGCACATCTATATAGTTTCCTTTCTCAGCCGCAACGGTCCCGTGGCCCCGGGTTGCCGTACGGAGAAACGCTCACCTTGTCGACAAGTTGTCCATGACCGTACAAAGATGTATTTTTAGTTATTAAGATATAGCCAACATTTCCTTTGAAAACTTGATCATTTTATCGTATTCGTGCCCTTGCATTTATTCTTTCATTCGCAACAACATTATCGATTTACCTAAGAAGGGGTCGAGAAGAGAAGGGTCAGCCACTCACCTTGAGTTTACTTGAGGCGAGAGAACTTGTTGGTCGCGCTAGACGTCACCTACGCGATTACCTGAAAGCGCACAAGCAACCGATTAGAACACTGTATTATTCAAGAAGTTCAATAGAAAATGCGAGTTCGAAATGCAAGCCATGAAAACCATCAAAAATATTCACGAAAACGCATTCAGAAAACCAAGGCCAAAAACCAACGCAAGCGGCGTAAAAAATAGAGCAATGGGAGGTCTCTTCCGACTCAACCGCAGAGTCAATCCTTGAGGCGCAATCCGCTGAATATGGGACTTGGTTCCGAAGAAGCTATTCCATAACGGGAAATGGATCTTAATTCAACCGTTTTCGTTCGACCGATTCGATCGATCCCGACCTATCGGTCCCGACCAAATTGATAGCGACAGCGTTCCTTTCTCGTGCACCCCATGGACGAAGAACGGGGCACGATGTAGGGACGGGGCACTACACATATCTTTTTTAGATTTCATGCGATTAAGTTGTGATTATATTCCTCCGTACGGAGATGACATGTTATATACAACTATGTCTAGATGTTATATGTTCTAGATGACCTATACAACGTTCTACCGCCGACTCTGCGGCGTAGGCTGGACGTACCCACGTGCTCGTGTCCCTAAATAGGGTACAGATCGTGATACATTTTTGTGGTGGTCCATGCAGGTCAACGAATGCCAGATTGGCTTACAACACTCATGATCTCTCTTGCTCATAAAGGATCTCGACGTTCCATATATCATGTCTTCTATATCCAGACAATATTCTCAGTCGAACATCTTTATGTTGCAAATTCGAGCTTAATGCCTCAACACATCCAAATCGCTTCCGTACCTGGGTGGTTGGGGTATTAGTACACATCTCATACTTTTGAATGGGAAAATTCACTCGCCTAAATCGACATTGAGTAATTCAGTGAAGCATGCAGTTTAACATAGGTGATATTTCTATTTTACTCTAGAATCAATTTCATAGCATATTGAATGTAGTAAAGCATGTACTTATGGTAAACATGTTATACTTGATTGCGTTATATATATATATATATATATATATATATATATATATATATATATATATATATATATATATATATATATATATATACTTGATTGGAGAAGAGGTACGATACGAGTCTTCCTCCTCCTCCTCGGAGTCATTCGGAGAAGGAGTTGAATGAGACGGCGGTGATAGCAGATGATTGCAAGACAGGGAGCGAAAAGACAGGCGAAGAAGAGGACGATACGAGTCGAAGGGGAAATTCGAGTGACAATGTAGGCACCGAGAATTTGGATAGCGTCACAGACGAGGAAGCTCGAGTACAAGGCGGCAATGATGTTTATGTGAAAAAGAGGTACAAAATTTCTTTTCTTATGACCCGCGTCAGAGGAGGAGAGAAAACCGGTAGCGAGGCGACGAGTGCGAGTCAGAGCTCCGGGCCGGCAAAGAGGACCCGTTCCCATTTCGACTCTGCAGCCAGCGAGAAGTTGAAGAAGCTGGGCACGCTGAGTAGCCCGTTATGCCTTGATGAGGACGATCCGGAAGACAATGCTGATTCAGTTTTGCCTTCCTTGGATGGCATTGATTCTGTAGATCCGTGTATAAAAGAGGAAGAGATTGGGAGTAGAGTGGACCCGAAGGAAAATGAGAGATTGGAAGCTGGATCAATATCCAAGAAGCGAAAGAGAGTCGAGGATTCTGATTTTGATGGCATAGAGGAAGAGGTTCGCGACATAACGAGAGGGATAGGGAAGGGGGCAGATGATGGATGGCTCAGAACACAACCCAAGATTCATTCTAGCATACATTAGTGTGAATCATCTATGTTCTGTACATATGGTGTAGTATATGTTCTTATCGTATCTAGTATCTGAAGAATGTAACAGAATCAAGATGAACTCACATAATGTAATACTAAGACATCATCTACTACTATATAAGATATAGTGATAGGTTGTCGTATCTTCATTGCCGAGGGATGAGGGTCAGAGGACAGTCAACTTTATCTACGGCTACATAGTTTCTGCCTCGCCAGTCGAATGGCTGCAGGGACCATGTCGTACCGTAGATTAATGCAAATGGAGCTGGAGCCAAAATACAGAAACCAAAATACAAAATACAGAATCAAATCCCTGGGTTCGCCGAAAATACAAAACACGGTTCTAATTCATATTTATTTTAAGTGTGAGAACGGATGGCTCAGAACACAACCCAACCGGAGAGGATACTCTGAGAGATCCATCTGAGTAGGACGTATACTCTGAGAGATCACCTTTACAAGTATGATATCAGTAGTGGGATTGAGTGTGTATGTCCTACTCAGATGGGTCTCTCACCGTTACTATTTTTTTCTGACAGCATGGTGGATGTGCTCCGTCAACGAATTCTTGCTCCGAGCCAAAACTTTGCCCCGGAGCTCAAGTGGACATCCTTCGTGTAGAGCTCGAGTGAGAGGTTCCTGACAGCATGGTTGTCTCCTTTGTTAAAGTATCCGTGCTCGTCCCACAACCAATGTGTGATGAGCACGGATACTTTGACAAAGGAGACCACCATGCTGTCAGGAACCTCTCACTCGAGCTCTACACCAAGGATGTCCACTTGAGCTCCGGGGCAAAGTTTTGGCTCGGAGCAAGAATCTGTTGACGGAGCACATCCACCATGTTGTCAGAAAAAAATAGTAACGGTGAGAGACCCATCTGAGTAGGACGTACACACTCAATCCCACTACTGATATCATACTTGTAAAGGTTATCTCTCAGAGTATACGTCCTACTCAGATGGATCTCTCAGAGTATCCTATCTGGTTGGTTGTCGTATCATCATTGCCGAGGGATGAGAGATTGACACAGTACTAATTCATATATGTAGTCCAATACAAATAGTCTAATATAAAAACAACCCAATACAAATAGTCTAATACAAATAAGTACTAATAGCTAATGAGAACCACGCAGCTCACGCAAACGCTCAGTGATACGATCACGCAACCACCTCGAAAAAACGAGATTTTTGGCGTGAGGAGAGATGTCGTCCCTTGCAAGTGTTGCATGAATAGAACTCCCGGTCTCACTAGCTACCAGTGCTGGATGAATAGAACTCCCGGTCTCACTAGCAACCAGTGCCACTTCCTCCTTAACTGTAGGAGGAGCCACCTCAGCATTCACTGTTTCCCTCAAACGACGTGCCGCTCCTCGGGTCATGGGTACCATCTGGTAAGATCGATATTCACAAATAATATAATTGTAACATAAGCAAGCTAACTAAAGGAACCATCATATAATTTGAGTACATTTTCGAAAGCAGATAAAGTACAAAAAATTTGATTTTTTGCCAAGTGTGAGAACGGATGGCTCAGAACACAACCCAAGATTCATTCTAGCATACATTAGTGTAAATCATCTATGTTCTGTACATATGGTGTAGTATATGTTCTTATCGTATCTAGTATCTGAAGAATGTAACAGAATCAAGATGAACTCACATAATGTAATACTAAGACATCATCTACTACTATATAAGATATAGTGATAGGTTGTCGTATCATCATTGCCGAGGGATGAGGGTCGGAGGACAGTCAACTTTATCTACGGCTACATAGTTTCTGCCTCGCCAGTCGAATCCAAGCAAAACATCAAATTGACAGTTGATATGCCCAAAAAAACTCCCAGTATCAGTATATAGGTGTCACACTGTGAGTCTCGTGTCCACACAGTAGGACACGACGTGTCCAAACCAACAAAATAGGTGTCATACGAACTAGAAGCGAGTCCACGCTCTCGTGTCCCCCGCAGCGAGTCCACTGTCAGTCTCGTGTCCCCCGCAGCGAGTCCACGCTCTCGTGGACACGAACTAGAAGCGAGAGAGAGCTAGAAGACGAGGAGAAACTGGGGAGGAGCTACCTGAGGAAGGAGGAGGAGGAGAAGGAGGAGCTACCTGAGGAAGGAGGAGGAGGAGAAGGAGGAGGCTGGAGGAGGGAGATCGTCGGAGGAGCGCCGCGGAGGAGGAGGCCGGAGGAGGGAAATCGCCTGGAGGAGCGTCGCAGAGGAGGAGCGCGCCAAAAATTGGGTGAAAAAATTTGTGAATGATCGGAAAGGAAACCCTCGCTGGCTATATGAAACGATTAGCGACGTCCTTATAGGACGTCGCTAGACGTCGCTGATATTTAAGAAACGACGACGCTGCTTAAAATGCGTCGCTACACGTCGCTATATCAGCGACGTGTGCCGACGAACTTGCGACGCAGATTTCCATTTAGCAAATTGCAGCCGCTAGACGTCGCTATTAGTCGTTGTTCGCGACAAACAGCGACATCTTAGATAAACGTCGCTAAACCCCCAAAAAATAGCGACGTTCTATCTTGGAGTCGCTAAATACGTCGCTGATATGACTTATTTTGGTAGTGTAATTATGGAGAGTCACCAATAGACTATCATGTAGTTAGGCCGTATGCTTATAAAGTTATTTTGTAGGTCTAATAGTTTAATGCATAGACGGACTTTTTGATGCTTACAAATGTGATATATCAGTTACTAATATTTTCTAATACCGAAATGCTATCATGTCCCTAAGGACGAATATGATTTAAGTTTAATGTTGTGTGGTAAAAGTAGAAAGGAATTAATATTGCTCATGAAATAGTTTCTAATGTGCGCTTGATTAAATTGAAGAAGATGTATGGCTTATTGATTTTGTATTGACTTAAAATGAAAGTAGGTAAAAGATAAAAATATTACCATTATTAAAAAAATATTTTGTTTACATGATCACTTAGTATATGCTTTTAGATGAGTGTAGTTTTGCAATTCAGTGCATTCCCCAATGCATTCCCCAATATGCCGACCCCTACCTCCATATGTGCTGAAAATTTTGCTGGACTTTCAGAGACAATGTAGAAGTCTTTTTATCATTTGGAGCTGGATGTCACGCACAAAAGTTTGCACCCCATCGAGACGGATTTGCACAACTCTTTACGGACCGGGGTTATGCGGGTAGCTTCCAGAGTGTTCCAGAAGATGGTAGAATCTTCCAGAAGGTCCCAGAATCTTCCAGAGGACCCAAGAATCTTCTAGAAGACTCACCTTTCTAGATGTCTCATGATTTTTCTAGATGTACTAGAAGCTTAGAAATATCTAGTAGAAGAATAATCCCTGGAATATGTCGATTCCAAAGTTTTCATGTATGCCTTGGAGACCCTATAAATAAATGGGAGGCTCATTTGTTCCTCACCACCAAAGTTGTAGTCTCTTTCTACTATAGTGAAGTTTTCATACTTCCATTCTCTCTCTTTTGCTCCACAATATTCTCAATATCGCCTTAACGATCTAGCTAAGCGGGTTCGGGAAGGCTGTCACGGGTCTTCGAGTATGAAGCTTGTGCGCCGCACGGGTCGAAGTGTAGCAAAAACACTAAGTCCGTGACATTGAGATCTGAAGGCATATTATTTTTCTTTGTATAAACAAATATAATGTATGGAACAAGTTATTGTAAATTTTTTCATTTTCAAAAGTTGTAAGCCAAGTTGACATGTTTACAGGGACGGATCTACATAGGGTCCAAGGGGGGCCACGACCCCCCATTTAAAAAAAAATGTTGATTACTATATAGAACTTTTTTCAAGTTTGCAATATATATTATTTTGACCCTCTAATGTATGAAACATAAGCTAGCTCAAGTGGTAATATTTTGGACTTTTAATTTGGAGGTTACAAGTTTAAACCTCACCTCTCACACATTATTATTAACTATTTTAGAAATCTTTTATTTACAATGTTTTGCCTCATCTTTTGTAACAATTTAAAAATATTGTCTTTATTATTTTGCTCATTCTTGTTTGAGTTTTAATATATTTTTTGCTATTGAAATCCAATTAACATGATAACTTTAAGAATTTTTATATGTGGTAGCACGGTCCCTCCATAATTTTAATTCTGGCTTTGCCTCTGCATGTTTAGTTGTTTATTGAAATCCTGTGTACCCGCTGCAAGTTATGAATAAAAGATTATATTCTTGCACCATCGTTGTTAATCGGTTTTTTGCTTTAAATTTTTGCTGCTTTAGTATAAATTCAGTCTATTTTGTTCTATGTGCAAATCATGTCTTGTACAAGTACAACTTAGACTTATACGATATCACGTCCAATGACAACCTTTCGGTCCTTTGGAACCTGTACGTAACACCAATAACACTAGCCATTATCATTCATGATCTACAAACCTACCAAAGTATGCTGCGACAGAAATATGTCCCCTTCAATATGCAGCTCCAGTAACCCACAATCATCACTTCATACATTAGTGACCTACAAACAGTCGATCAGTATATGCTAAATGCCAATAACCCAATGTTGGAGGTGATTGAAACTTTAAGATCTTTACCAACCATATATATATCTCAAAATTTTGAGAACCCTAAGAACTAGCAAATTTGCACTCAAGCTGCTAGATTAATTATAGTGAAGGAAATGTGATCAAGCACAAAACACTTTTATGGCAAAAAATTGAAGCTCCATCACAACTTTACAACAACAAGGGCTCATGTCTTCAAATTAAGAGCAATAGTACACAACAAAAGGATGCATGGACAACCTTGAGCCTCAAAAACAAGAATTATACATGAAGAATTGCCACTGATCAGAGAAGTAATTTTATTAGCTGGCAAGGCAGAGGACAGCTGCAACGAGCAGCGACACCGCGGAAAGCACCGCAGGAGCGGCACATCGTGGCCCACTCGACGGCTGTGGAGCGGGTGGGGGCGGGCTGCCTCCAGCAGGCGCTGCAGGCACTGCCGGCTTGGAGGCTGGCGGCAGTGCTGGTTCCACCACATCGGAAGGCTCGAGGAGCGGGAATGGAGCCAGTGCTGGTGGCTGGTCCGGTGTAGGGATGAGCTGGATCAGGCCACCAATCTGGACCGGCAGAATGTACGCTGGTGCATCCACGCCTAGTCTCGTACAAGAATTACCTGTACCATATCGAAAGAGTGTAAAAATCAAATATTATGGTTTCACTCAACTAAGGAATGACATTGTCGATGCGAAGGGAATACTTTTGTAAGCTCTTGCAGTCCCCGGAAAATCAGTGATAACACCATCTACCCCAGCACCAAGAACAAACGAATTGATCTCCACAATGGGGTCCCCGAAGAAGTCAAATGCTTGGGATACAAACTCGTTGCGGAGAACGTAGACATACACGGAGAGTCCGCCTTTCTGCAGGGTACTGACAATATTTGTTTGTTTAGTGATGAAATCGTGGCTCGAAGGGTATACAGATTCCTTGTCGATCGCCACAGAATCAGCAAATTTTTTGATGTCTGCGATCGAGGAGGAGGCAACGTCACTGATATATTCATCGATCATGTACATGAGACTGTAGTTCGTCTGCTTGAATTTGACCAGCACGGAGCTATTGCTGGAGAGAATAGTAACTCCCAACGAGGTCTGGTTATGGTAACCCGAGCTGTTTAGTGCGGCGATGACAGCATTTGTCACATCAAACCCTAATTTCTCTACCATGAAATCTGCATTCTGACATAAGAAGGGAGGAGTATAAACAAACCATTGCAAAAGAATATCAATTGACAAGTTTTTCATGAATAAAAACAAAGTAGCGTAAGAATAAAGGAAGAAAATAGCATAACTTCTAACCAATATACTATCATCTTATGAAGGAAAAGTTTTTCTATCATTAAGAAGATTGTAGTCATGTACCTAATATTGTAAAACAATAAACTTAGTAGCTCAGCTAAAAATGATTCAGTTATCCATGGTTAATATGGTTAAATGGGAAGCTATGTCACACGGACATGAGAAAAGATGGTGCCCTACCCCTATCGTGCATGTACCCTGTATTCGTCTCCGTATTCATACAACATAGTAAAATCTATTCGAAAATGTTCGTTACATACATGTAACAGTGTCCTTATTCGTATTTGTTGGAATATTTAGTATGTCATATTTAGTAGATTGTATTAGCATAAAGGATATTGGAATATCATACTGACATATTTGGCATGCCAGAATATGCCACATGATATTCCATCATTGTAATATTGACTGTAAGGCTATATAAAGCCAAGAGGACTATCAATAAAATAATCAATCAATTACAACATGTTATCAGAGCCAAGTTTCCACAAACCCTAACCCTAGCCGCCACCAACCGACCCACCCCTCCGCTAGTCCTACCAAACTCTATCCCTAGCCGCTACCCCCCCCCTTTTCCCACACGCGGCCAGAGCCCACGCGCGTGCGGCCAGAGCCCCCACGGCCCCACGTGCCCCTGGCTGCTGCGGTGTTGTTGCACGCGCGCCAGGCGCACCCCCTCCCCCACGGCGCGCACGGCTCCTGCGGCTGTTGCCGACACTGACCCATGCGACGGCACTCGCGTCACCGCTATTCGGATCTTTCCAAAAGTTAACACCGAAGGCCTAGATCTGATGAAAAATATATTCAGATCTAGAAGCGGACGACGAGGACGAGCGTGAGTTGTGTGATGGGTGTGATGTGATCATCGAAGAGAAGGATCGATGGAGGAGATCATCAAGAAGTTGGATCCTGCGGAGGTTGCGATGTTGATGAAGCTGATGAAGATGTCGGCTGTTGAGAGCACGACACGATCGTCGACGAGGTTGGAGCTTCCCTCTATCGATCTGAAGCTGGATGGACCAGCTACCTATCTGAGTTGGTCACGACGGGTGAGGCGAACCCTCGCAGGAAAGAACCTGGATGGGTTCCTGTCGAGTGAGAAGACAGAGCCGGACGAGGGCTCGATAGGACATGACGAGTGAAAGTCCACTCCTATGGTGATCTACATCTGGCTTTTCAACTCCTTAGTCCAGTCTATTGCCGTCACAGTAGACGACATTGAGATGGTGAAGGATGTGTGGGAGAAGTTGAGACAGACCTATGATGGTGTGGGGAACAACTTACGGGTCTTCCAGATCAAGGGGAAGATCGACGACACCGTACAGAAAGAGAAGACGGTGCAGGAGTATACCACGGAGTTGGAGCGTCTGTAGCTGGATTACGATCACACCTCGGACAAGCTGTAGGGACCCGAAGTGTAAAGAGAGAGGTATGTCTACATGAGAGGACGATAAAATTTCTCAAAGGGCGACTGCAGCATTCGCTCAGAGGACGGCCCTACTTCTTGCCCAACCGAAGATCCTCACTCTTGAGGAGGCTATCTCAGCCATGATCCCGGAGGAGACGCATCAGACTACAGGCGGAGACAGGTGGTCCTGGTTGTACTTGATGAAAAATAAGAGTGATGTACCTACTTGTTTTCAGGATTTTCACAAACTTGTCCAGACTCGGTATGGGACAATTGTGAAGGTACTGAGGTCTGACAATGGAACGGAGTATACAAACAGAACACTTGCAAAATACTTGTCAGCACACGGAATACAATATCAGACCACCTGTGCATACACACCTGCACAAAATGGCGTAGCAGAAAGGAAGAACAGACACCTTTTGGAGGTCGCAAGAAGCATGATGATCGACATAAATGTCCCACAGTGTCTGTGGAGACATGCAGTGTTGACAGCAGCGCAACTAATCAACAGAATGTCTTCGAAGGTCCTGGGATGGAAGTCCCCATGTGAAATATTGCAAGAGAATAATAGTGGGATACTCCCATTGAAGGTGTTTAGGTGCGTATGTTTTGTGAAGGACAACAAGCCGTCAGTTGAAAAGCTTGATCCTAGAGCAGTCAAGTGCATCTTCGTGGGCTACTCGGTGACTCAGAATGATACGTGTACTGGAGTCCAGTGGAAAAGAAGAAGTTTGTAAGTATGGATGTCCACTTCCGGGAGCATGAGCCATACTACCGTCAGGAAGGAACTTCAAACCACACGCCTAATACTGCCAGTATGAGGCAAGAGGGGGAGAATGAGAGCTCGGTGGTAATCGATTTAGGAGTTTGGCATGGAGGCACGGTTGAGAAGGAGCATGAAGGTGAAGAGGAACAGGGGGAGGAGATGAGAGGTGTTAGGCTTACGGCTCAGGGGGAGTTACTTACCTACAGCAGGAGAGGAAAGCAAACTGCAGGACCAGTACCTACAGTGCCAGTGCCAAGTTCCTTGCCTGTGTCCGTCTCGACTCTTGAAACACCTATACTATCACCAGCCCCTTCAGGTGATATCATTCTCCCTACTCCTCCCACACCATTATCAGTACGGAGGACCACTCGCAGCAATGCGAAAAATCCTCCGGACAGACATGGTTGGAACCTTGCTCAGTTTGTTTCTTATGACCATATCTCCTCTTCTCATAGAGCATTTATTGTATCTTTGGATAGTATTACTGTACCTAACAATTGACAGGTTGCCAAAAACGATCCAAAGTAGAAAGCGACAATGCTCGAGGAGTTAGGAGCTCTTGAGAAAAATAACACTTGGGAGCTTGTAAGACTACCAGAGGGGAAGGGCGCAGTCGGATGCAAGTGGGTCTTTATTGTGAAGCAGAACCCAGATAGACAGGTTGAGCGCCACAAAGCTCGACTGGTGGCAAAAGGATACAATCAGACGTACGGCATCGACTACGACGAGACCTTTGCACCAATCGCAAAGATGAGTACTGTCGGGACCCTGATTTTTTTGGCAGCAAATGGCAGAGGGAAGCTACACCAACTGGATGTGAAGAATGCATTTCTTTATGAGAATCTGGTGGAGGAGGTATACATGAAGATACCACCAGGATTTGGCACCAACCAGACAGTGGACAAGGTCTGCAGGTTGAAGAAATCCCTCTATGGACTAAAGCAGTCTCCTCGGACGTGTGATCATAGACGTGTGATCATACTGATGATAGGGATGACAGATTCAGGAGGACGATGATAGGGATGGAATATCAGCAGATCAATGCTGATCATACTGTATTCTTCAGACGGAGTGGAGGCCACATCACCATGCTTGCGGTGTCTGTTGACAACATGATTATCAGAGGAGATGATGAGCAGGAGATCGCCCGACTCAAAGGGAAGCTTAACAGTGAATTTGAGGTGAAAGACCTTGCTCTTCTTCGCTATTTTCTTGGGATAGAGATCGCTCGAAACGCAGAGGAGATTGTTCTTTCTCAGAGAAAGTATGCATCGGACCTTCTTATAGAGACAGGAATGTTAGGGTACAAACCTACAGCAACGCCAATAGACCAGAGATTCAAGTTGGAGGCCGAGACCGGAGACCCATTTGATCTAGACAGATACCAGAGACTGGTGGACAAGATGATCTATCTGAGTATCTGCTTTGCAGTGAGTGTGGTGAGCCGCTACATGCATGAACCACAGAAGGGTCATATGGATACAGTGCACCATATTCTGAGGTACCTGAAGGGTGCCCCCGGTAAGGGGCTGATTTTCAAGAAGAACAATCACGTGAGCATTGAAGGCTACTGTGATTCTAACTGGGCTAGCTGTGCCGATGACAGAAGGTCTACCTCAGGATATTGCATATTCGTATGAGGCAACCTAGTCTCCTAGAGGAGCAAGAAACAGTCTGTGGTGGCCAGATCGACAGCGGAAGCAGAGTACAGAGCTATGGCCCTGGGAGTTGCAGAACTGCTATGGTTGAAGAACATGCTGGTAGAATTGAAGCTGGATCAAGAAGCCAAGATGAAGTTGTGGTGTGACAACCAATCAGCTATTAGTATCGCCAACAATCCAGTAAAGCATGACAAGACCAAACACATCGAGATTGATAAGTTCTTCATCAAAGAGAAGCTGGATAGCGGATTGCTGGAACTTGGCCACGTTCCGACCAGGGATCAGGTAGCAGACGGACTAACCAAGGGACTTACCTCTGTGAGCATGATTAGAGGATATGACAAGACGGACTTAGGGAATATCTTTCGTCCATCTTGAGGGAGAGTGTTGGAATATTTAGTATGTCATATTTAGTAGATTGTATTAGCATAAAGGATATTGGAATATCCTGCAGACATATTTTGTATGCCAAAATATGCCACAGGATATTCCAACATTGTAATATTGATTGTAAGGCTATATAAAGCCAATAGGAGTATCAATAAAATGATCAATCAATTACAATAGTGCAACATATATGGGAAGTATTCAGAAGCTAGAAACCATCCAATAGAGAGAGCAAAAGTGAGTGCTTGTGTTCCTAGAGTGGGAGCAGTGTCCAAACTTAGAACTTCTTGGCAGTTTTATTATCTTCAACTTGGTGTAATAGATCAATATTATGTTTTTCTTTTGAGAAAGCAAGCCACAGTTTTAAAGAAAATAGTAATACTAAGTACTTATGAGAAGAATTTTCAAGAAAAGCAAGACGCGGCAACAAGAGGAAAACAGAAGAGCCAAAGAGAGTTTGTTAGAGGTTACTACAAGACGATTGATGATATCTACTTATCTGCTTATGGTTGTAATGATTAGAACTAGGCTTATGCCTGATCCGAGGTCATTGTAGGAGTATGGGGTAAATCGTTCCCAATTTAGTTTTCTAATAAAAAGGTACCAATCCGCACTACAAGTGGTTGTTTTGAGAAATTTTTTTTTTTCTTTTTCTTTTGAGGAAATCCTATTGTAGAATTCGACCAATGAAATTTTACTTAATTGTGTTGGTACACTCCGGCATCAGGGACTAAGAGCCTCAAGTTGGCATTTGAAAGCCTACATGTCACGTAAAGAATGGATTAAACAGAAAATGGGCGACAAATTTTTTGAAGTGTATGATGTACGTTTTTGTACTCTGCATGATAAAGAGAGAGGTCCAATGCACAAGTCTTGTGGTGTCAGTAAAGACTAAGGTTTCTTAATTGCTATCTTACAATTTTGAACCTTCTGCCACATCCTACATAAATACTCCATAAACTGAAACATACAAACTTCCATAAGTTAGAAGAGGAAAGGGAGAATGGGGGTGGGGTGGAATGGGTAAATATATGTAGAGTGCCCTGTGTTGATATATTTAGTAAGAGAATATGTTATATTTAGTATGGGAATATCCTGAGGACATATTTGGGATGCCAGAATATGCTACAGGATATTCTATTGGATATTCCATGATGTAAAGGCTATATAAAGTCTTTGAGATTATCAATAAAACATATCAATCAATCTCTACATGGTATCAGAGCCACCTTTCCACAAACCCTAACCCTAGCCGTCACCAAAACCCTAACCCCTCTTCTTCTTTCCCCGCTCCCGATGCCGCTCCCGCTGCTGCTACTGCTGCGGCCACTGCTGCCGCGGCTGGCTGTTGCTGCTGCGGCTGACTGCTGCCGCGGCTGGCTGTTGCTGCTGCGGCTGACTGCTGCCGCTGTGGTTGCAGCTGTGCGCACCTCCATCAGAAGACGATGAAGACGACGAGGACGAAGGAGATGCCGATGCCTAGATCGGATGAAATCAGACATGTTCGGATCTAGGAGAGGACGACGAGGACGAGCGTGAGTCGTGGAGCAAGCGTGCCGTGATCGGAGAAGAAGCATCGATGGAGGCGATCCTCAAGAAGCTGGATGCTGACGATGTGGCGACGTTGATGAAGGTGTCGGCTGGTGAGAGCACGACACGAACGCCGTCAAAGTTGGAACTACCCTCCATCGATCTGAAGCTGGACGGACCAGCCACCTATCTGAGTTGGTCACGGCGGGTGAGAAGAACCCTTGCAGGAAAGAACCCGGAGGAATTCTTGACGGACGAGAAGACAGAGCCGAACGAGGGCTCGACAGGACGCGACGAGTAGAAATCCACTCATACGGTGATTTACATCTGGCTTCTCAATTCCTTAGTCCAGTCTATTGCCTCCACAGTAGATGGAATTGAGATGGTGAAAGACGTGTGGAAGAAGCTGAGGAGAACCTATGATGGTGTGGGAAACAACTTACGGATCTTCCAGATAAAATGAGATATCGACGACACTGTACAGGGAGAGAAGACGGTGCAGGAGTACGCCACAGAGTTGGAGCGTCTCTGGCTGGATTATGATCACTCCTCAAAACGGACAAGCTGCGGGGACCCAAAGTGCAAGGAAAGACGTGTGTCTGCAGGAGAGGACGATGAAATTCCTCAAAGGGCTGAATACTGCATTCGCACAGAGGACAACCTTACTCCTCGCACAACCAGAGATTCCTAGTCTCAAGGAGGCTATCTCAGCCATGATCCAGGAGGAGACACGCATAATACTACAGGCGGGGACAGGTGGTTCCCCCGAAGCAAAGTCAGCACTAGCGGTTACTAGCTCGGGCGACACAGGACTCGAGGGAGAGCTCTGGCAACACAATCGGCAGTGCTGCAACTGCGGGGAGATGAGCCATTATCGGTATGCTTGTACCAAACCACCTAAGGAGGGAGACTCAGGTGGTGGACGTGGACGAGGATATGGTGGACGTGGTCGTGGTCGAGGAGGCCGACGAGGCGACCGAGGAGGTTATCGGGCAAACCTGCTGGTAGCAGAAGGGAATGGAGGAGCTGGTGGCACCTTTACTGAGGAGGATCAGGCACTGCTGGACCTGCTGGAGAGAAAGCAGAGAGCATCGACCGAAGGAGAGACATCCACCCCATTCTTCGTTGGAGGCAACGCCGCTATGTATGCCCACCCATCAGAAGATACTGACGAGTCACTCGCTCTTGCATCTATGTCTTCCCTTAAGCCGTCAGACTGGATTATCGACTCAGGAGCATCTCGGCATGTGACTGGAAACGCTAGTGAGTTTTCTTTATACACTCACCTAGCATCAGCAGACACCATTCAGACTGCAGATGGCACTTTCCAACCAGTGGTCGGTAAGGGTACTGTTAGTTGTACAGGTTCAGTAAGATTATCCAATGTGTTACATGCTCCATCATTTCCAGTCGGTCTCTTGTCTATTAGTTCTATAATTCTCCAACTAAAATGCATTGTTATTTTTAATATTCCTAAGGTGATCTTCCAGGAGAAAGGGACGGGACGAAGACTTGGGACTGGCACCTGGCATGAGGGACTGTGGTACCTAGATGGAGAAGGACTGGACTCAGCATTGGTATCTATGGCAGAGAAGGCTGAAATGGGAGAGCTGCAGCAGAGGACTGAAGATACTTTGATACTTCATCATAGGAGGATGGGACATTCTTCCTTTGATACTCTAAGTAAGTTGTATCCAGAGATGTATGCAAAATCAAATAAAAAAAATTAATATGTGATGCATGCGAGTTAGGAAAACATACTAGGAGCTCATATGTTGGTACTGGTCATAAGAGCTCTTTTGCTTTTGAGGTAGTACATTCTGATGTTTGGGGTCCATGTGCTACTAACACTATGAATGGGTATAAGTACTTTGTTTTCTTTATTGATTGTGTATCTCGTGTCACCTAGCTGTATTTGATAAAAAACAAGAGTGATGTATTTGCTTGTTTTCGGGACTTTCATAAGCATGTCCAGACTCGGTAGAATGCAGTGGTGAAGGTACTGAGGTCTGACAATGGCACGGAGTATACCAACAGGACGCTTGCAGAGTACTTGTCAGCACACGACATACAGCATCAGACCACTTGTGCATACACACAAGCACAAAATGGAGTAGCAGAAAAGAAGAACCGACACCTTCTGGAGACCGCAAGAAGTATGATGATCGACATGAATGTCCCACAAAATCTATGGGGACATGCAGTATTGACAGCAGCTCAACTTATCAACAGGATGCCTTCAAAAGTCCTAGGATGAAAGTCTCCATGTGAAGTATTACAAGGCAATAATAGTGGGATACTTCCACTGAAGGTGTTCGGGTGTGTGTGTTTTGTGAAGGACAACAGAGCATCAGTTGGAAAACTTGACCCTAGACGGTCAAGTGCATCTTCGTGGGCTACTCAGCGACTTAGAAGGGGTATGTGTGCTGGAGTCCAGTAGAGAAGAAGAAATTTGTTAGTATGGATGTCCACTTCCGGAAGCATGAGCCATATTACCGTCAGGAGGAAACTTCGCACAACACGCCTAATACTACCAGTATAAGACGAGAGGGGGAGATGGACTTGGTGGTAACCGATTTAGAAGTTTGGCATAGAGACATGGTTGAGGAGGAACATGAAGGTAAAGCGGAACATAGGGAGGAGATGAGAAGTGTTAAGTCTACGGCTCAGAGGAAGTTACTTACCTACAGCAGGAGAGAAGCAAACTGCAGGACCAGTACCCACAGTGCCAGTGCTAAGTCTCTTGCCTGCGTCTGTCCCTTCTCCTGAGACACCTATACCACCATCCTCCTCATCTACACCACCATCCTCCTCAGGTGATATCATTCATCCTACTTCTTCCACACCACTATCTATACGAAGGACTACTCGCAGTAATGCGAAAAATCCTCCGGACAGATATGGTTGGAATCTTGCTAAGTTTGTTTCTTATGATCATATCTCTTCTTCTCATGGAGCATTTATAGCATCTTTGGATAGTATTATTGTACCTAACAATTAGCAGGTTGCCAAGAACGATCCAACGTAAAAAGCGGCGATGCACGAGGAGTTGGAAGCTCTTGATAAGAACCACACTTGGGAGCTGGTGAGCCTGCCAGAAGGAAAAATAGCAGTCGGATGCAAATAAGTTTTCACTGTGAAGCAGAACCCAGATGGACAGGTTAAGCGCTACAAAGCTCGACTGGTGGCAAAAGGGTACAGTCAGACATACGGCATCGACTATGACGAGACCTTTGCACCAGTGGCGAAGATGAGCACTATCAGGACCTTGATCTCCCTAGCAGCCAATGGAGGGCGGAAGCTACACCAACTGGATGTGAAGAATGCATTTCTTCATGGGGATCTAGTGGAGGAGGTGTACATGGAGATACCACCAAGATTCGGCACCAAACAGACAGAAGGCAAGGTCTGCAGACTGAAGAAGTCCCTCTATGGACTGAAGCAGTCTCCTCGAGCATGGTTTGACAGGTTCAGGAGAGCAATGATAGGGATGGGATATCAACAGATCAATGCTGATCATACTGTCTTCTTCAGACGAAGTGGAGGCCACATTACTATGCTTGCTGTATATGTAGATGATATGATTATCACAGGCGATGATGAGCAGGAGATCGCCCAACTCAAAGGAAAGCTTGGCAAGGAGTTCGAGGTGAAGGATCTTGGCTCTCTTCGATACTTCCTTGGGATTGAGATTGCTCGAGATACAGAGAAAATTGTTCTTTCTCAAAGGAAGTACGCACTGGACCTGCTTACGGAAACAAGGATGATGGAATGCAAACCAGCTACGACATCGATAGACCAGAAGTTCAAACTGGATGCTGAAGCTGGAGAACCAGTTGACCGGGATAGATATCAGAGATTGGTGGACAAGTTGATCTACTTGAGCCACACTCGACCTGATATCAGCTTTGCGGTCAGCGTAGTGAGCCGCTACATGCATGACCTCCGGAAGGGTCATATGAACGCAATGTACCGGATTCTGAGGTACTTGATGGGAGCCCCCGGGAAGGGACTGATTTTCAGAAAAAATAATCATGTGAGCATCGAGGACTATTGTGATTTTGACTGGGCTAGCTGTGTTGACGACAGGAGATCCACATCAGGGTACTGCATATTTGTAGGAGGCAACTTGGTCTCTTGGAGGCGTAAGAAGCAGTCAGTGGTGGCTAGATCAACAGCGGAAGTAGAGTATAGAGCTATGGCCTTGGGAGTCACAGAACTAATGTGGTTGAAGAATATGCTGACGGAGCTAAAGCTGGACCAGGGAGCCAAGATGAAGCTATGGTGTAATAACCAGTCAGCTATTAGTATTGCCAACAATCCAGTGCAGTATGACAGGACAAAGCATATCGAGATTGATAGATTCTTCATCAAAGAAAAGCTTGATAAATGACTACTAGAGCTGTGCTACGTTCCAACCAAAGATCAGGTAACAGACGGACTGACCAAGGGACTTAGCTCTATCAGCATGATGAGAGAATATGACAAGATGGACTTAGTGAATATATTTCGTCCATCTTGAGGGGGAGTGTTGATATATTTAGTAAGAGAATATGTTATATTTAGTATGAGAATATCATGAGGACATATTTGGGATGCCAGAATATGTCACAGGATATTCCATTGGATATTCCATGATGTAAAGGCTATATAAAGCCTTTGAGATTATCAATAAAACATATCAATCAATCTCTACACCCTGTATGTGAAAGGTACTCTTGTATTGGTTAAAGTCCCTGCCACTGCACCAGAAGTCCATAGTTTGGTGAGTTCTACTCAGGGATGAGGGATATATGTATATTATTCAACTTATATGTAGGTTAAAGACCTATTTAATAAAATGTGCTTAAAATGTGTGCCAGGGAGATTGAACGTGGATTGCTTTGATACCATGTTAAAATCCTACCACTTCCCAAAAGATAGCTTCTTATTCTTCATTAGTGTCATGACAGTGAGCAGTTTTGCATCTCACATACACAGAACATATGCGTGCATGCAGATAACAGATGTACACAAGAGACCAATTTCCATGGATAGGTACATGTTTCTTTTCTTCCTACCTATGTTGCACAAACACGATAAAATGCTGTCCGTATCCATAATGCGTCCGTACTGGTATCCGTGTCGGACTAGATATGTACTTACTTCAAAATGTCCGCAATTCATATCCATAATTCCATATCGTGTCCATTTATGTGTCTGTATTAGTGCAACATTAGCTTCCAACTCACTGTTTAAATAACATATTTTGCATCACCTCTACAGATTCAGCGATGCAAAAATATTCGCACTTTGTGCTAAGGGTGAGCATTCGGTCGGTTTGGATCAACCAAACCGAAATTTATGAAAACCAAATTTCAACCGAAACAGTTGAACCACAATTTTGTTAAACCGAACCGAACCAAAACAATTTATTTTATTCTCCGGTTAATTCAGTTTTTGCATAATAGGCCGGGCTAAAGTTAACTTGGTTTTGACGGGCCCTTTGCATGATAGGCCACTTTAGGATTTACAGTAAATTTTCCACGACAATTTTTTCAGTCAAGTTTTACAACAAAATTTGACAGTCAAAGTGTAGATAGAGTAACAAAATATACAAATTTAGTAAAGTCAAATAAGTACAAATGTTAAAACACAGCTACAAGCCTACACCATAGTTCAAAAATTCAAATCCTACTTTCAGAATACACACAGTTGTAATTCAGTTTTCAGTTCGGTTCGGCTTTCAAAGCCCAAAACCAAAATCAGAACCAAATAACCGATATTTTCCATAGCAAAAACTGAAAAATGAAAACCGAACCTTGTTTGATAAACCGAACCAAATTGCTTATATCGGTTCGGTTCGGGTCGATTTTTGGTTTTGGACCAAGATATCCTTAGCCCTACGCACATTTGTACGAAATAGGTGATTTGGTTTTGTCTCTACCAAGTATCAGAAGCCTCTTAACTTGACTTAATAAACACATCAATAACAACCAGGCTTCATCCCAGAAATTTAGGCTGATTACAGGAAGTATTTTAATTTTTACTTGGGAGACTAGTTGTGGTGCTGTTTTCATTTGAGCTTAATTGGTAGCTTACAGATAGTTTCGATAAACGAAGAAACAAGATTTTATTCTAACCTCTATACTGATCAAAACTCCAGACAAAACCTTGCCTTTTGCAAAGGCCAAGAAGTCTGATAATGTCATAAAACTCCCAGCGTTAGTGTATCGTGGGTTTCTTTGCAAGCGGTATTTAGTCTCTGGATTTGTCATTAAGGCTGCACAACATAAAGAGCAACTATTAGCATAAAAATTCAAAGTCCAAGAACATATAAATTTAAATCATTCCATATGGCAACTCATATCATCTCCATCTCTTCTCAAAACTATCTCAGTCTAGGAGAATTCATGAGGTTAAACTACTTGGAAAAAAAAAAGGTTTCACACCGACAAAGTGGATTATGAAGGTATATGGGGAAAAAATGACTGATAAAAGTTTCTCGTTGAAATTTTATTAACATTTCGGAAAACCTCCTCAATTCATAGTTCCACTCCACAACCATCAAGTTTTATTGAACAAGACGTAAAGGAGGAATATTCAGGAGCAGGAAAAATAAAATATTAAAATAAAGAAAATTCTTCTATCAGTAAAGTCATAAAACATGAAAGTTAAGCAAGAACATTCTTAACCAAAAGCAGCAATGTAAAATAGTTTCCCAAACATTCAAGCAGACAAAAATGAATCTTTTCATTGTATCTCTAATTGCGCTCGGCAAGTAAATGTAAACAAAGAGACTGAAATAAAAGTTTACGCTTCAATTTATTCTGAATCTCCTCCCAAGTAAGGTTAAAGGTGTAAATTCCAGGAGCCTTTTGAATATCTGGAATAAGAGAAGCACGAGAGCTGAAGGGTGATTTTGTAACTGTAGTGTCACCCATAAGGTCTATAGAACTCATGCATACGAGTACACCATCGCTAGTTACTTGAACAGGGCAGTCAATAATATCAGCACCATCATCAACTGCCTTTTGATAAGCCAGATCGGTACACGGTGGATAGTCTCCACTAGCTCCATAGTGAGAAACAATAATAGGCTTTCCTGAGGAACGAAGTAAGGAAAAAAAAAAGAGGAAAGAAAGAACATATTCACAAAATAATATTGGAAGTTGTAGTAGATTTATGGTAAGTGAAAAACTGAAACTGAAAGTCAGCATACCATGATCAGCGCTACTTTTGTTTATGTGAGAAAAGCAACCTGCATCAAACAGATATGCGTCAGCATCGTGAGTAGACAAACTGAAGTGATAATATACATTAATTGATGACTTGTTGAAACTTTTATAAGAAAATCTTCACTTCAACCTGAAAATAATACTAAAACAGTTTCCTACATGGAAGCCAATGGATTTCAGTTCTGTAAATGAGTTTAATTCTCTATAAGTGTCTGAAAACAGAAGAAGTATAGTAGTAACAGTCTCTAGTGATACTGTGATAGTGCTATTGTGATTCCTAGTGATTACATAATGAAGTAAGGAATTTCTATCACCTCTCCAGCCACCGCATGATTGAACTGTGGATCATGTTGATAGCAATTAATACAATCAAACAGTTAAATGCCAGTTGCTTGAAAAGTTCCTATAGAGATCTAAGGGGAGTGGAGATGTATCTAACATTTTTTGGAGTAATTATCTATTGTAACCAATTTTGCACATGCATGGACCCAAAAGTATTATCATCAAGACGTATATACATATGGCACAATGTTTGGGGAACTTCCATGTATGTAACATAAACATATACAGTAATCCTAGCGTATGAACATATCTTAACTTCTTACAATACTCAACAAAGCTAAAAGATATTTAATGTATTAAGGCTACAACAGGAACGTTAAAGCCTTCGTCTTTGTACTCTTGGATTGATGGGGTTACATAGTTTTCTTTGTTCTTAGATGCCTAATTGATGGATCTATTCTACCTTGAAGTTGCATCTTGCATGTAGTTTTAAGACATTATTACTCATTTCTGAAATTTCTTGCTTTATGATGATAGGGTTATCCTAGCATTACTCTGTGCATCATCGAAGCACAATTAGGGCTAATTTTAGATTGGTTATATCACATGTCCTATTGTAGAGAATAATTGTTGTATGTATTTTATTGATGGGCTACTCAACTACTTATAGGGAGTCTAGCTCCTCTACATATTACATTTTCCAATGTGGGACTAAATCCCTTATTAGTTCTCAACACTCCCCCTCAAGATGGGCGATAGATATTAATCATTCCCATCTTGTTACATAGCTTCGACAGACTTACTGAACTAAGACCCTTAGTCAGACAGTCTGCCACTTGTTCTTCTAAGCGAACATGATCAATCTTCAGTATCCCTTGTTCCAGCTTTTCTTTGATGAAGAATCGATCGATCTCGATGTGCTTCGTTCTGTCGTGCTGAACTGGATTGTTAGCTATACTTATTGCAGCTTGACTATCGCTCAGAAGACGTAATGGTGCTCCCTTGTCCAGCTTCAACTCTGTCAGCAACGCTTTCACCCACAGCAACTCCGACACTCCTAAAGCCATTGCTCTGTATTCTGCTTCAGCTGTAGACCGTGCTACCACAGACTGTTTCTTGCTTCTCCATGAGACCAAGTTTCCTCATACAAAGATACAATATCCCGTAGTAGACCTTCTATCGTCTATGCAGCTCGCCCAGTCTGCATCGCAGTATCCCTCAACTTCTATACATCCATTCTTCTTGAACCATAGCCCTTTCCCCGGCGTCCCTTTCAGATATCTCAAGATCTGAAATACTGCATCCATATGACCCGTTCTTGGATCATGCATGTAGCGACTTACTACACTCACCGCAAATGAAATATCAGGGCGAGTGTGTCTCAGATAAATCAATCTTCCTACAAGTCGTTGATATCCCTACAAGTCGTTGATATCTTTCACGATCAACTGGCTCTCCTGCTTCTGCTCCCAATTTGCACTTCTGGTCAATTGGAGTGACCGCTGCTTTGCATCCCAGCATCCCTGTCTCCTTCAGCAGATCTAGTGTGTATTTTCTCTGTCAGAGAACAATTTCTTGTTCGCCTTCACACACCTCAATACCTAGAAAGTACCTCATCGCTCCTAGATCCTTCACTTCGAACTCCTTTGTGAGTTTTGACTTCAGCTTAACGATCTCGGTTTCATCATTACCTGTGATTACTATATCATCCACGTATACAGCAAGTATAGTGATGTGGCCTCTTGCATGCTGAAGAAAGACCGTATGATCTGTATTTGCTTGATAGTATCCCATGCCTGTAACAGCCTTTCTGAATCTGTCAAACCAGGCTCGAGGAGATTGCTTGAGCCCATATAGCGACTTCTTTAGTTTGCACACTTTTCCATGCGACGTCCCTCCATCTGATTCTGTAGCATAGCACCCTGGCGGGAGTTCCATGTACACTTCTTCTTGTAGGTCCCCATGGAGAAAGGCATTCTTCACATCTAATTGGTATAGCTTCCACCCATAGTTTGCTGCAATGGAGACCAGAGTCCTTACGGTGCTCATTTTCGCTACTGGAGCAAACGTCTCATCATAGTCGATGCCATATGATTGTGTGTATCCTTTTGCAACCAACCTCGCCTTGTATCGTTCCACCTTTCCTTCTGACGTCTCCTTTACTGTGTACACCCATTTGCATCCCACAATTTTCTTCCATTTGGGTAATGGAACCAGCTCCCACGTCTTATTTTTTTTCAGTGCCCCAAGTTCTTCCATCATTGCAGCTTTCCACCTTGGATCTTTCTTTGCTTCCTGCCAACTTTTGGACAACGAAGTAGAGTCTAATGATGCAATGAAGGCTCGATAATTCGAAGAAATATTAGAATAAGACAGGTAATTGGCAATATCATGTTCATAATCATCAAAACGACTAGGAGCCTTACCCGCATTGATGCGAGAAGATCTCCTTAAGGGAGCAATAGGTGGTGGAGAGATCATACCATCAGAGTCAGAGAGATCCGTATCAGAATCAGATTGATTCTTTGCGGGGGCAACATCTTCAAGAGTTGGAGCAGAAGTAGACGAGGGACTTGGTACAGAAGGCACAGGGCGCGGTACATGCACGGTACTGGACTTCTGTTGTCTCCTTCTGTAGACTTGGAGCTCATTTTCCATTGTCTGCTGCTCCCCCTGTTTAACATATGTATCTTCTTCATCTTCTGTATCGGAGTCACTGCTTTCTCCCCCTTTCGTCCAGTTTTCCACGACCGGGCATGGGACCGATCCGACCACCACAGATGGGCTTAATTTCTCCCCCTCACATCTAACACCCACTGTGTTAGGTGTGTCAACAAACGTCGAACCGTCATCCGAACTATAATATGGTTCCAGTTCTCTGAATGTAACGTCCATGCTCACAAACATCTTCCGCTCAACTGGGCTCCAATATGCGTATCCCCTCTGAGTTGCCGTGTACCCGACAAAGACACATTTAACCGCTCTAGGATCCAGTTTGCCAACTCCTGACCTATTATCTTGGACAAAACAGACACCTAAATACTTTCGGTGGAACAGTGTACGTGGTTGCACCAGTAAGCATCTCCAACGGTGTCTTCCAGTCCAATACCTGAGATGGCATTCTGTTGATGAGATAAGAAGCCGTTAACACCGCTTGTCTCCATAAGTGTTTCGGAACATTCATAGCCAGCATCATCGTCCGTGCAACCTCCAGCAGGTGTCTGTTCTTCCGTTCGGCCACACCATTTTGTGCCGGTGTATAGGCACAAGAAGTTTGGTGTAGTATGCCATGAGTGGACAAATACTCAGCAACCGTCTTATTTGTATACTCCGTCCCATTGTCAGACCGTAAGCACTTAATTTTAGTGCCATATTGAGTTTCTATCCGGCGATGAAAGTCGCGAAACGCCTCAAAGACGTCACTTTTATTCTTCATAAGGTATACCCATGTCACGCGAGTATAACAATCAATAAAAGTGACGAACCATCGAAAATCGTTAATACCGGTTGTAGGACAAGGGCCCCATACGTCCGAATGTATCATATCAAATGCAGCCGAACTTCTACTACCGGAACTCACATATGTACTTCTGGTATGTTTACCCAACTCACAAGCATGACAAAATAACTTCTCGTTATTAGCCCGTTGGTATAAGGACGGATACATGCGACTAATAACTTTAAAAGAAGAATGACCGACACGCTGGTGGTGGAGTAGCAATTCATCTTCTACACTGCGTCGTGTATCTTCCGGTGGTGTGTCAACTACCAGAGATGCCAATGCTTTGTCCAGTCCAGTCCAGTCTTGTCCAAGTACCACAGTCCCTTATGCCATGTGCCAGTCCCTAGTCGTCGTCCTGTCCCCTTCTCCTGAAAGGTCATCGTAGGAATGTCAAAAGAAACAGTACAGTTAAGATCAAGAATAATGGCACTAATAGAAAGAAGATTGACAGGAAAAGACGGAGCATGTAAGACATTGGTGAGAGTGAGAGAAGTGGTGCATGCGACAGTGCCTTTACCCAGGACAGGGCTGGAGTTACCATCAGCAGTCTGAATGCTCTCCGGCGTCGGTAGGTGAGTATAGTCCTGGAACTCACCGTGGGATCCCGTGACATGGCGAGATGCCCCAGAGTCCATAATCCAACCAGGTTGGTGGACAGCTGCCGCAAGAGCACGCGCAGGTATACCTGTGCCGGTTTGGGCAAAGCAAGTGATGAGGTCCCCTGAGGTAGATGACGCCCCATGACTGCCGTCCGAACCTAGCGTCGTGCTGCGTAACTTCGCGAGGAACTCCTTCTCAAGAGGGGTTAACTCAACCAGGTGAATGTCGTCCCCTTCCTCCGCCAGATTAGCTATGTGTCCTCCAGAATAATTTCTCCTTCTACCAGCATAACCGCCTCTACCACCACGACGTCCGTCGTGGCCCCGTCCACGATCACTTGAATGACTGTGCAAGGGTTTTGGACAAAACCTAATGTAATGCCAAAAGTCACCACAGTTGTGGCAAACACCGGCCACAGAGGGAGGCTGATTGAAGGCGGAAAGCGCAGACTTGTCAACAACGGCGTGCTCCCCCTGGGAAGAGCCCTTGTTGGACATCAACTGTAAGCGAGCCTCTTCTTGTGCCATGGCAGCTATGGCGTCTTCTAAGGTTGGAAGCATGGGCTGTGCTAGGAGGACATTCCGTCCATGCTCAAACACAGGGTTAAGACCCTTCAAGAACTTCATCATCCGTTGACGCGAAATATAATCCAAAAACTTTTGGAAATGTTTCGCAAAATGCTTGTTCGACCTGGACATCTTCCATCCCAAGAGGATCATAGTGATCCAGATCAGACCAGTACTTCTTTAACAGTGCCGCATACTCAGAGATGGTGCGGTCGTCCTGGGCCACCCTATCAAGTTCATCCTGCAGTTGGAAGATCCGCATAGGATTGTCCGAGCCTGAGTACATATCCTTCAAAGTCTGCCATATATCAGCAGCAGCCTCCATCGCCTCGACATTGTCCGACACCTGGTCGGTCAAGGAGGCCGTCAACCATCCAGCCACAACATTGTTGACAATTTCCCAAATAACAAACACCTTTGAGGAGGGATCATCTGGCGTCTTGGTTTGGCCATTGACGTAGCCAACCAAGTCACGACCCTTCAGCGTCCGCATGGCCTGTCGTGACCATTTCAAGCAATTGGACGTTTCTTCCAACTTCGTCTCCAGCTTGTCCAGCTTTCCCGTTTTGTAGGATAACTGATCCACATCAGTATGGATCACACGTGGGGTCGTCTCGGTTAATCTCTTTGATAAAATATCATTAACCAAGGCCTTCATCTCGTCTGCTGTCAGTTTACCACTGATCGAATCCATGGCGTCTTCAACTGTTATTCGTCGACGTCGTCGTCTTCGTCGGCGTCTTCGTCGGCTTCGTCGTCGTCGTCGTCTTCGTGTAAAGTCTTCAACAGAGACCTTACGAATGCGCGGTTAACATGGCCAACACCGGCGCGCGCATGGAGATCCTAATTTGAAGATCGAGAACGGAAAACAAATAAAGCATTTGTTGTTCCGAAGGGCGTAATCTAGGAACAGAAGGTACAAATAAAGCATTTGACAGCCATCCGTCTTCGAATAATCGCCCACATAATCTCTCTCACAAATTAGGGTTTTTTTTTTTTTTGGGAAAAAAAATGGGGGGGGGATTTACAGCAGCAGGTGGGGGTGGGGGTGGGGTCGGCAGGGGGTGGGGAACGACGGGGGGGGGCGTCGGGCGGGGCTGGGGGGGTGGTCGGCAGGGGGTAGGGCGGCAGGGAGTAGGCGGCAGGGGTGGGGGTCGGCTGGGGGGGGGGAGTGGTCGGCAGGGAGTGGGCGGTTAGGGTTAGGGTTAGGGCTAGGGCGGCAGAGAGGGGGGGGGGGGGTCGGAAGGGGAGATGATTTTTTTTTTTTTTTTTGTTATGGCTTTGATACCATGTAGAGAATAATTGTTGTATGTATTTATTGATGGGCTACTCAACTACTTATAGGGAGTCTAGCTCCTCTACATATTACATTTTCCAATGTGGGACTAAATCGCTTATTAGTTCTCAACACCTATTGATATGATCAGATGCATTTTTCTTGTGACAATGCACTACATTCGTCATACATTTCATGTTAGTGACCTTTTAGTTGTGTCTTGAATCACAATCATTCAGTGAAAATAACAGTGTTACAGAGTAGAACATGTTTTACCAGAACCA